>PPKA02000045.1:64095-86783 GCA_003707595.2 Zygosaccharomyces bisporus
AATTTTTTTTTTTTTTTTTTTTTTTTTTTGATATTAAATTGGATGAAGCGTAAAGCCATTTCGTTTTATAATAAATTTTATGAGAGATGATTTGCCTTAGTGTAACTTGTTAAATAAAAATAATTGTAATCATAGTCATAATCTTGATGTTATCCGCGATGTTCATATATATAAAACCGTCAAATCGCTTTCATTTACAAAAAGTTGCCTTTATTCACAGGACCGAAATTCAATGCCAGAAGAAGTGGGGCCATTAATTTATAGTGGTAGAGCTGTATTTCCCATTTTGTTTTTTCCTCCGTTTTGGTGGAAACAACTTTAAAGGCTCTATGCAAGTAAAAGCCTGTAAAATAAATTTCAGCACTAGGTCTAATAATATTCAGGTTTTTGAATGGAAACGTTGAAACAGTTTTCAACGTAAGAATTTTCAAGATTAAAAATGCTTCTCAGCTTGGTTGCATAAATAAGGTGGGTATAATAATAAGATGGGACTAACGAAGTAAGTTAAAAATGAGAATATTGTTTAATGGTAAAACAGTTGCCTTTTAAGCAGCCCATGTTTGGTTCGATTCCAGCTATTCTTATAATAGTTTCGTCTCCTCATTCAATAGGGACGAGTAGCTATTATTGTTAATAAATTTTTATAAAGCTTCCCACCCCTTTTTCCATTTATGAAAAGGAGTCTGTTAAATTATAAACAATTTGAGAAGCCTTTTTATCTAATTACTCATATGATCTGCTAGAAAGTTGTTTCAAAGAGGAAGATGAGCGAGGGGTAGGGGGAATAATTGAAGGAAGAAATTGAAAATTGCAAAATACAGGACATTCGCCCTTTTCTGAGACTTACAAATGACTGGAGCATGAAGAGCTACAATGAGAAGAAAATGCGCAAATACATACAGCTTGCTAGTAAAGACATGAACATAAAGCTGGGTCATCCATTCGAATAATAAATGTGGATTGTTTCAACATCTCAGGCGAGCATAGGGGGAAAAGTCGATGCCCAAAAGGGGGCAGGAAATCGAGAAGCTTTAAGAGCTGACTGAAAGGCTAGTTTTAAATTCATTTTTCTCAATAGGAAGTCGAAGATAGATAGGATTAATAAAAGTTGTATTTAAAATTTCCTGACGAATGCTCGGCGAGTAGGAATGAATCATTTTACTGAGGGTTTCTTCAGCCTATATATGTACTAGAAACAAAGATAGAATATGGAGAGATATATAAATATGTTCTCAAAGCTTATTTTTTCTGACCGTAGGCTTTAGTGGCATAGCTACCGTTTTGAACGATCACGTCCTGTGGGCGGTAGTCAAACCTCTTCGAAAAGTAGCTGTCCAAAATATTCTTCACACCTTGAGCATACCTTTTTTGAGCGTCTAAGGAAGTGCCACTGATATGCACCGTCATCGCATTCCCAACGTGGTCTTTGTTTTCCATGGATCTCCATGGATGATTTTTGGGCGCAGGTTGAACGTCCCAAACGTCACCGCCATAACCAGCCAACTTGCCAGATTTCACGGCATCTGCCACATCTTGGGCCACACAAATGGCACCCCTCGCAGTGTTTACCAAATAAGCACCATCCTTCATGTGCGAAATGAGCTTTTCATTGAATAGTCCCTTAGAATCTTCATGTAATGGACAGTTGATAGTGACCACATCAGATTGAGCAACCATGTCTTCCAATTTCTCCACTCTTTGAACGATGTCTCCTCTGCCATTGAAAAGTTTACTGGCCTCATTCAACTTGTTGATGGCTTCAGCGGGTAAATCTTGGTAGTCGTAGTAGAGAAGCTTCTTTGGATTGAAAGCGACTAATCTTTCGAGCACTCTGTACCCGATTCTACCAGCACCCACGGTCGAGATAACCTTGTCTTCTAAGTCATACTCATTCTTAGCCACGCCAGCAATGTCCCATTCTCCATCAACCGCTTGCTTGTGGCCGCCATTGTAGTTTCTAATGAGGACTAAAATCGTAGTCAAGACATGTTCTGCAACAGAGACGACGTTGGAGCCGGTGACTTCTGTGACTGCAATTTTTCTTTCGTTAGCAGCCTCTAAATCAATATGGTCCGATCCAACACCAGCTGTAACGCATAACTTTAATTTAGGAGCGTTGGCAATTCTAGCCCTAGTAACATAGGCTGGATAGAATGGCGTCGTAATCACAATTTCGGCGTCTTGCAACTCTCTGTCAACAGTTGAGTTTGGCTCAGGATCCTTATCAGTCGTGGCGACCAACTCATACCCCTGCGACTCGATGAATTTTCTAATGCCGAGTTCGTTTTCAATACATCCCAACAATTTTTCTTGTTCCTGAGCGTGCTTACCGCCCTGGTAAAGAATTAGCAAAACCTTTCCATTAGACATTTTAACTGATTGTATTCTGATTTATTTTCTATGTTTTTTGTCAACTGTGTGAATATGTGTTGTATTATTGATGAATGTGTATCGTACGAGAGCTTTCAATGCATTTTTGCAGTTTACTTATATACAAATTTTAGTTGACTCGAACGTACTCGTGGCGGAACGCATTCCGTACACTAAAGCTGCTTTGTTATTTCTGACGTTCATAAATGGCACCTTCCGGATGGCGGTTACTTCTTTTTTTTTCAATTAATTTTTGTTTGTTTTTTTTTTTTCCTGGACGAATATTCAGGAGTTCCGCTGTCGCCGCTTTCCTAATGGAGACGTTCCGACACTTTGGCCGCGAGAAACCTACTCTATTATGACGTGCTCAATGGAAAAGTAGGTGCTAATCCAATAAGCCAAGGGGTTACAAGAAGTAACATCAAGGAACAGTAGGAGCGCGTATTCCAATGACACAACATGGCAAAAAGCTGGCGTAAAAAGCTGAATTGGCAGTTGAAATAGCGACGTCGTATTTATCAGCAGGTTCCAGCCTTTGCCAAGGGTGCGGGTTCATTCAAAAATTACTTCTCGTCTGCAAATTCTTCTGCCTGACTAAAATGTAAGAATAGTGAAGACATGCAGCTTGTCATACTGTTTTCTTGCGCGCACATGACACAAGTTGGTTTTGAATGTTACTAGAACATAGCTTATGTGGCTTCACTGAGCACGATTTTCGTCGCGCAGCAAACCAAGATAGATAAACTTATAATTAAAGCATCGAATTTTTTTTGGCGGCTTATGTTGTATTATCACAAGGTATGTGAGCCTAAGCTTCCACCAGGAATACAGACGTACACACATAACGTAGCGAGATAACGTAGCGAGATAACCAGTGGAAATATCCCAATATAAGCATTGAGAGTGGAAAGGTACCCGTCCATTAGCTTGCGTTTGCCAAACGTCATCCACCTGGAAATTCAAGAACTGTTAGATTTGAAACTATCTGCTTTTCCACGGTTGTCCAATTGCATCTGTTAGTATCATATGAAGTTATTCTCACGTGCCTAGATAATCTGGTAATTTAGTACAGTAAAACCAGGGTAATATCGGACATCGCAATCAACAACTGCGGATCGTATTTTCGGCAGAGAAAAACCTTTTAACTTTTAAGCTAGACATATAATTTCATATTATCCGAGACAGCCATTCCCCCTATCAACCTTATACCTGACTCAAAGACCGTCACAGCTACTTATTACTGACTGTTCTATGATCTAGTGCCCTTTTTACTTTACTTAGCCTAGTAATTCACAAGATAACTACGCAGCGATGAAGTTTTCCCACTCGTTGCAATTCAACGCTGTGCCGGAATGGTCCTCAAAATATATCAGCTACTCTCAGTTGAAGAAGCTGATATATGCATTACAGAAGGAGCAGTTGTACGATACAAAAAGTGCAGATCATGAAGCACAACCGTTACTCGGTGGGACTGACGTTTATGTCTCCAGGTTTGTAGCAGCCCTTGACGCTGAATTGAAGAAAATTGACAAGTTCTACGTTTCACAAGAAACAGGATTGATGGCCAACTATGAGGAGTTGCATGATGATGTCCGGGAATTTGAACAGGACTTGCTTAATAACCGTGTCGATAACTTGAGCGATGTAGTTCCAGGAAGAAGAAGATCGACCGGATCCGAAAGGTTCAGCAGTGCTTCTTCTTTAGATGTCCCCGTTGGAGATGGCTTGGAAAGCGACCAAGAGTCGAGGACTTCCGGTAGGCAGCATTCTCACTTTGATCCGGATAGCGGCGAGCCCGGTATTTACCAATCTAGGTCAAGAACGACAAATAACACCTGGGGTTCCTCTTCCAATGCCCAGTACATTTCCCCTGTTATGGAGGGCAAAATTACGCTGAAGAAACGTATCATTGCCATTTATACACAATTGTCGGAACTGAAAAGCTACATTGAGCTCAATCGCACAGGTTTCTCCAAAATTTGTAAAAAGTTCGACAAATCTCTGCAGACTGAAATAAAGCAGCCTTATCTGGAATCTTTGGAGAAGAAATCAACTGTATTCAAACCACGCACTATAGAGACGTTACAGAATTATATTACGGCGTCTGTGGTAACATACGCAAGGTTGTCGCAAGATTCATTTCCCTACCCGTTGGATTCCTCTGACGATAACAATAGCATGCTCGACATAGAGATGGCAGAGTCCCAGTTATCGTCGCATCTGCGTGAACACGTCGTTTGGGAGCGTAACACTGTCTGGAAGGATATGATGAACCTTGAGCGAAAAGCGCAAAACGTCAAGACCGAAAACCGAGTCGCTAAGCTGACCCAACATCTGAATGCAAAGGAAGGCGCTGGTGGACCTGCCGTGGATGCCAATCCAGGGGCTCCAACGGTGCCTGCTACTCTGGCAGATGTGCGGAAAATGTCCTGGTCCCAATGGGGTCAGCTACTGAGAAATCAACCAACAATATTCAAGTTTATCCTCATTACTGTCATCTTTATTCTGTTGCTTTTCTTCTCACCTTTGCAAAACGTATTGCAGAAAAATTGTCTTGCCATTTTGGTATTTGCCTCCCTGCTTTGGACCACAGAAACTATTCCGCTGTTTGTCACTTCACTGTTGATACCCCTGTTGATTGTCATGCTACCTGTACTCAGGGACCCCTCCACGGGGCAACCCATGGACCCCCTGCCTGCTTCCCAGTATATTCTATCTACCATGTGGTCCAGTGTCATCATGCTTCTCCTGGGTGGCTTCACTTTGGCGGCAGCATTGTCTAAATACAATATCGCAAAAGTGTTGTCTACTTACATCCTATCATCTGCAGGTACTAATCCCAAGATCATTTTGGTAACAAATATGGGGGTCGCTCTCTTTGTCTCCATGTGGGTCTCCAACGTGGCAGCGCCTGTCCTCTGTTACTCAATTATACAGCCTTTGTTGCGGACTTTACCTAGAAACAGCTCATATGCGAAGTCAATGATCTTGGGGATTGCCCTGGCATCAGATGTGGGCGGTATGGCCTCGCCAATCGCCTCACCACAAAATATCTTCTCCATTGGACTCATGGATCCCCCACCGTCATGGGGCGAATGGTTCATCGTATCGCTACCCGTTTGTACATTATGTGTGCTTGGAATTTGGATCCTGTTAATGATCACTTTCCCATTGGACCCCTCCTTGAAGCTACTACAATTACATCCGCTTAGAGATCCTTTCACTTTAAAGCAATGGTTTGTGACGTTTGTGAGTTTAGGGACCATTGTTTTGTGGTGTTTTTCTAATAGTATAAAGGGTATCTTTGGAGAGATGGGCATTATCTCTATAATACCGCTGGTGATATTTTTTGGCACTGGTTTGTTGACGTCTGATGATTTTAACAACTTTATGTGGACTATCGTTGTCCTTGCAATGGGTGGTACCACCTTAGGCAAAGCAGTCACTTCTTCAGGACTTTTAACCACGGTAGCCTCTGTCATAAAGGAAAACATTGAGGATAAGCCAATTTTTGTTATTGTATTAATTTTTGGTGTTGTGATATTGACAACGGCTACGTTTGTTTCTCACACAGTCGCGGCGATGATCATAGTCCCCTTGATGAGTGAAATTGGAGCAAATCTACCCTCGGGAGACCACTCTAGACTACTCATCATGGTTGCTTCTTTGCTATGTTCATGCGCGATGGGGTTGCCAACTTCTGGTTTTCCAAACGTCACGGCGATTTCAATGATAAATGAGGTCGGAGACAGATATCTGACTGTAGGAACATTCATCACCAGGGGGGTTCCCGCAAGTTTGATATGTTATGTTACCATTGTTACCGTGGGTTACGGATTAATGGTATTGGTAGGATTTTGATTCAAGATGCTTTTCAATTCTGAGAGAAAATACATCTGAAAAGCGCATATATTTATTGCACCTATCTTATTAGCTATAGACTGTACAATTACTTACCACCCAAAATATTTGGCGCCCACGAATCTTGTCTTCGCCCAATTGCATGTTTGCATTTCGTTCTTAGTAACTAATTTACCCGCGTAAATGTCCACTTTGCCGTGAAAAGCATTCAAGATACGCCTGATACTGATTTCGGTAGCCAAAAACACAACTACCTTTATGTTTTCCAACTCAACACCATGATCAAGCAACACTTGGATAGACATGATCATTGAAGCCCCGGAAATCATTTGAGCCTCTGTTAAAAGCACCATTTCATAATTCGTTATTCCTGGGGGCAAGAGCTCGTAATGTAATTGAGGTTCTCCCGTTTGTGAATCAGACTGTACCAAAAGTTTTCCAGTCACAATGTTGGGAACCGTTTTTTTCAGGGAGTGCATAAAGCAGTCGCCAGCTTCAATAAGATTGATTGCCGTTATGAGATTAAAATTACATCGTAAGGAATAGGGCACTGTAATGCCATTGGGGGTTTGTATTTCACATTGTTCATAAACAGGAACATCGTTCAACGCCTTTGTCAAAAGGATTGTGGCCATTCTGTCGAAATAGAAAACAAAATCGTTACGATTGGTATTCTTGTCCAACAGAATAGTCATGATGGCTTTCACTTGATTAGTTGGTTCCAGTTCATGTAGTGACAAATTATCTGATACAGAAGTAAGACCAGAATAGCCTAATTTAATCAACTCTTTCAGATGGTCCTCAGATTTCTGTTGCAGCCTCGATCTGATGTGATTTATAATAAGTTGGATGGCAACGCCATTATCTGTCAAAGAAGGAACAATTGCATCAGCATCTCTCATAGTGGGTTTCAAGTGCTGCTCTGCATTGGGTTTCACGAATCGTTCCCATTGTTCTAGGGAGCCTTCCAGTGCCCGGCCTCTATAAACGATGTCTCTGGAGAGTCTTCTCGCTAAGCAAACGTCCAAATCAGCATCCACGTAAATTTTAAGATCCATCAGATCCAGCAGTCTCTTGTCATATAATGTGTAGATTCCTTCCAGAACAATCACGCTGGCACCATATATTGTGATATTCTTATTGGGTACTCGGTTATGTTCGACAAAGCTGTAAACTGGAATGGTAGTCTTCTTACCCTCTTTCAAGCTCAAAATACTTTGGTATGCTAAATCTAAGTCAATTGCGCTAGGGTGATCAAAATCATAGTTATTTTCAAAGGCTTGTCTTCTTTGTTCTGCGCTCAACGGCTTGTAAAAGTTGTCTAATGACATTAAAACCGTCCAAGGAACATTGAGAGAAGAGACTATCTTTGCAGCGACACTAGTTTTACCTGATCCTGAGGGGCCACCGACACCTATGATGTATGGAGTGGTCCAAGGAGGAAGATATCGAAAGTGTTTAGTCCTCAGCTGGTCTCCATTTGGGTTCATATCGTACGCTTTAGAGACATTAGTAGGGTCAGGCATCGAGAAAACAGATGAATTGACCAATGACATGGATATTTGAGGGATAAGCCGAAGACCGAAGCCTAGCTCCTCAAGCTTTTTGTTACTTGTATGTTGGTTTTGTTTTCTTTTTTCAATTTGGAGTTTGAGCTTCAGATAGATAAATCAACGACTTCCAGATGTTCAAAAAAAGATAGTAGGGTCATAGCTAGCAAAAAAACGACAAATGCAGAACTATAGCTATGGATAAGCCTGAAAGCATAAATAATGGCAATCTGCAAACCGGGAAAGGTAAAAGAAGGGTTAAGAGAACGTTCGAAGATGACCTTCAAGCTAGAAGTAATGAGGTTCGCTCAGATGCGGGATCTGATAACATTAATCAGCCAGCAGCAAACCCTCAAGGTGATGAGGAAATGAGAGAACTCCGACTCTTGGCAAGGCAGAAATATTTGCATCATAGGGAGAGGCAGAAATTAGAAATTTTTGCCAAAGAACTGGAGTATTTAGAAGACGATGTTAGCAAATATGGGTGGGAAAATCTCACTCAACGAGAACGAGATGAGATTTCACTTAAGCGGGAGTTAATACAACTAGTAACAAAGAGAGATAAGGATGAGGGCCAAAAGTTTAGCTTGCAAGATGATTATATCGACGACGAAGGCAAGTTAGATGTTAAACGGAAGAGAAGCCTTTTGAACAATAAAGATGCTGACCAAAGAACGGCTAAGCTGTCGAAGCAACATATGTGGGAGGAAAATCAACTGCAAAAGGCTCTCCTGAAGGAAAATATTGATGAAGTACAGTTGCCGGATGCTGAAAAGTACGAATTTGTGTTTGACGACAAGGCCATGATAGACTATGAAGAGGATGAGGAAACTATGCCGGAGAAGGACTCCACCCATGAGAATCGTTTACTCGAGCGGTTACAAAAAGAGCAAGACCGTATCACGTCTATTAAAGAAACAAGAAGGCTTTTGCCGGTCTATTCATACCGTGATGAACTTTTGGAGGCGATAAGGGCACATCAAACTTTAATTGTGGTGGGTGAGACTGGTTCTGGTAAAACCACCCAGCTGCCTCAGTATCTTCTAGAGGATGGTTATACGGAGGGCGGTAAATTCCAAATTGCTGTGACCCAGCCTCGTAGGGTGGCAGCTACCGCAGTTGCAACTAGAGTCGCGGATGAAATGAATGTAGTTTTGGGAAAGGAAGTAGGTTATTCGATACGTTTTGAAGATAAAACGACAGCTGGTGAAACTGTTTTGAAGTATATGACCGATGGTATGCTTCTACGGGAATTTCTGGAAGATCCAGAACTGAAGAAATATTCATGTATTATGATCGATGAAGCGCACGAACGTACCTTAGCAACTGATATTCTTCTAGGCCTGTTGAAGGACATTTTACCCCATCGTAAAGATATGAAGCTACTCATTTCATCTGCGACAATGAACGCGACTAGATTCTCGCGATTTTTCAATAACTGTCCAATATTCAATGTACCTGGTAGAAGATATCCTGTAGATATTCGTTACACGGTGCAGCCTGAGGCCAATTATCTGCAAGCGGCGATCAGTACTGTGCTACAAATCCATACAAAAGAGCCACTGCCTGGAGATATCTTGGTATTTCTTACGGGACAAGAGGAAATCGAGAGCATTAAAGAAAAAATGGAGCTAATCATTGAGAAGTTGGACTCCAATATTGCGCCCATGATCATTACGCCAATATATGCAAATTTACCCCAGGAGCAACAGAATGAAATATTCAAACCAACACCGCATAATTGTAGGAAGGTGGTTTTGGCGACGAATATTGCGGAGACATCCTTGACTATTGACGGTGTTAAATATGTAGTTGATCCGGGATATGTCAAAGAAAATTCCTTCGTTCCATCTACAGGCATGACACAGTTGCTCACGGTACCGTGTTCACGGGCTTCAGCAGATCAGCGGGCGGGTAGAGCAGGTCGTGTAGGTCCCGGGAAATGTTTCCGCATCTTTACAAAATGGTCGTATTATAATGAATTAGAAATGATGCCTAAACCCGAAATAGTAAGGACTAATTTGTCTCATACCGTACTGCTACTACTATCACTTGGTATCTCGGATCTGATTAACTTCCCCATGCTTGACAAGCCTAGCATACCTTCCCTGTCCAAATCTTTAGAAAATTTGTACCTCTTGGGGGCCCTAAACAGCAAGGGGGCCATAACTCGATTGGGCAGAATAATGTGCGACTTCCCATGCGAACCTGAATTTGCGAAAGTTTTGCATACTGCCGCTACACACGAATCTTGCAGGGGAGTCCTTGACGAGTGTATAAGCATAGTTGCCATGCTTCATGAAACCAAATCACTCTTGTTGGGCCCAAAGAATAACCCGGGTTCCCACATTGTAGGTCAAGTGGATAGCGATCATATGTTATATCTGGAGATTTACAATGAGTGGCGGAATTTCAATTATTCCAAAATGTGGTGCCAAGACCACAAGATACAGTACAAGACTCTCTGCCGCGTAAGAAACATCAGAGATCAGCTTTTCAAATGTGCGGACAAACTTGGGCTCGTTGCACTAAATGAGAGTGCTCGCAGGGAGATGGTGGACCCTACAAGCCACTTAACCATCAGAATAATCAAGTGTTTTATTAGCGGGTTCCCCATGAACGTAGCGCAATTGGGGGCATCTGGATATCGGACAGTAGGGAAAAAAAGTGCAAGTGGTTTGAACGTCTACATACACCCTTCGAGCGTGGTTTTCCATCAAACAAGGAATGCTAAGAAACCCAGCAAATATGTCCTTTACCAGCAATTAATGCTTACTTCTAAGGAGTTCATAAGGGATTGCCTCCCCATCCCTAAGGAGTCGTGGTTGAGCGAGATGGTCCCCCACTTGTTCAACTTTAGCAAAAATTTGAATGGAAGCTAAGCGATTTCCAACTTCTAATCGTCAAGTCTATAACATCCTTACATAACCATCGCAGAAGCATTGGAAATCCATAAATATGCCAAAGGAATAGAGTAATAGCCCCTTGCCGATTTCAAGAGATTTGCAATATATAAACGGGAGTTTTTCAATCTACTGATTTCCAAAAAATATGTATACAGCACCATTGAGAAGACTAGGACTCATTAAACAACACATAAGGACAATGGCTACAACAACATCCGAGGCAACATACTATAATAAGAAGATTTACTCTGCAGTGGGTGATCCTACTCTAAAGCTTAATCACACATGTTTGCGAGTGAAGGATCCTGCTCAGTCTGTGGACTTTTACAAGAAGCACTTCAACATGAACTTGCTGGGGAAGAAAGACTTTGACGAAATGAAGTTCAGCTTATATTTTCTGACCTTTCCCAAGCAAGACCTAGTTAAGAATGAAAAAGGAGAAACAGAAATATTTGCTAACCGTGGTGTGTTGGAACTAACCCACAACTGGGGCACCGAGAAAGACCCTCAATTTAAAGTTAACAATGGCAACGAAGAACCCCACCGTGGATTCGGTCACATCTGCTTCTCAGTAGCGGATGTTGAGGATACCTGTAAGAGGTTAGAGTCTGAAGGTGTCAAATTTCAAAAGAGATTGGTCGATGGCAGACAAAAGAACATAGCATTTGCCTTAGATCCTGATGGGTATTGGATAGAACTGATCCAATATGTGCAAGAAGAAGGCGCCGGCCCAAAGAATGATGTTGGAAACAGATTTAATCATACCATGATTCGTGTAAAGGACCCCATCAAGTCATTGGAATTCTACAGAAACGTTCTCGGTATGAGCTTACACAGAACGAGTGAGCACCCGAATGCTAAGTTTACTCTGTACTTCTTGGGTTACGACATCCCCCAGGGTGACAGCAACGCTTCTACCGAGACTCTATTGGAATTAACTCATAACTGGGGTACGGAGAAGGATTCAGGCTTCCGCTATCACACTGGTAACGAAGAACCACAAGGCTATGGTCACATTTGCATTTCTTGTAAGGACCCAGGTGTCTTATGCGAAGAAATCGAGAAAAAATACAACGAGCAAATCTCTTGGTCGCCTAGATGGAATCATGGGAAAATGAAAAACTTGGCTTTCATCAAAGACCCTGACGGATATTCTATTGAAATTGTTCCCAGCAACATGATGTTGTGAAGTATTTATAAATTATTGTATTCGCTTATGTATGAATTACAATGAGCTGGATCCGACAGGATCCTTATAATCTCCCCTGCTCTTGCCATCTCCTTCTTCGCGGATAATTTCTACAGAGGAGTCGTCCCTTTGATTTATAATCTCTACATTGTCCAGTTCCGCGTCCAACTCCGCACCGGTATTACCATCCAAATCTTGTCTCTTTCCTGTTTGGAAATCCATCTCTTCATATTTAATGATTCCCTTTTTGAAATAGAAAAAATCGTAGCAGAACCAAAATACTGGGAAAAGTGCTAGCAGGATATAGCCGTCAATGAATGTCTTATAGTCAAATGGTTTGAAACAGGACCAGCTTTGTACTAATGTCAAGACTATTCCAATAACAATAGCAATATAGTCTATCCATGGAAATAGAGGAGATTTGTAGGGAAGACTGCTTAAGGAATAACCTTTGCGGAGCCATCCTTTTCTAAAACGGATGTGCGTAACACAAATACCGGTCCAAACTATAAAGCACGCCACACCGCCTACGTTAACAATGTAACTGTACGCCTCTTGAGAGCCTGAGCTGTACGACAAAAGAGATAGAAACCCCAAAATATGGCATGAATGGACCGCCACGTATGGAATTCCCCTCTGGTTAACTTTGGTGAAAATTTTGGGTCCATAGCCCGCCTTGCAAAGCGTGAATAAGGATCTAGATCCGAAGTAAATGGCCGTGTTGATGGAGGATATGCATGTTATCCAAATCATTGTGGTAACGAAATACTTGGAGTTTGCCCAACCAGCTTCTGTCATTGCTATAGTCATTGGTGATTTCATGGCGGATTGCTGATTGTTTAAAGTTGGGTCATTATAGGGAACCGTTAAACCGTAAAATGTTGCCAATCCAAAATATACATAGAATATGCGGAATACAGTGTTTTTAACCGCCGTAGGAATCGCTCTCCGTGGATTACGAGCTTCAGCTGCTATAACGGATACACCTTCAACGCCAGAGTAAAAAACACCTGCATAAACAAAAGAGTTTGCAATTCCCTTAAATCCACTCTTCAAAGGATAGTTTTTGAATGGATTGTCAGGTTTGTGGCCCTTTATCCCGCCTGCGGCGTAGACAATAGAGAAAATGTAGTAGCCTGTCAGATAAAAAAGCTTGATAAACCCAAGAACATATTCACACTCACCCCACCAGGAAACGTCAAACAGTTGGAATACAGTAAAGGCTCCCCAGAAAATTAAGTACCATCCGTAAGTGGGAATTTTTGTCGTGTAGGATTCCATACTTGAAGTCAGAGAAGTATATTCGCCAATAATGTTGGTGACCCATATAATGACGTAAAATATTGCCATTGTGGCCCCAAACCCTTGCGAGACATACCTGGATCCATGGATTGCAAAATGGAAATCGAATGCTGAATTCATTTCTCCTATGCATGCCATCATGGCTAACACCAGCACTCCTACAATTGCGAAACCTGCTAGCAAACCAACAGGACCACCTTCCTTCAGAGCGGATCCCATACCTATAAATATGCCAGGCCCTATAATCCCACATAGTGCGATCAAATTGATCATTCGGTTTTTAAGGCCTGCTTTCAACCCCGTTTGTAGGATCACATCACCGTGCTTATTATCATGGTACTCTGCTCTTTCAGACCCCACGGAATAAGTTTCGGAAACTTCAGACTCTTTGAATTCGCTCATGCCTGCTGCTTGGGTCTACTTTTTCGTAGTTAACTGGCAAACCGATTCAAATCTCGAGGTTTTTGTACTCTGAACCAATGTCTATAAATCAAACAGCCAGCGGTAATCAAGCACCGCACCCTGGCTACTCTTGATGACAATAGGCCTATCATAACCAATCGAAAGCTTGATAACGATTTTTTTTTTCATTGTTGCACTGAAGCGCTGAAAGCGATTACATTGTGCGCTCCATCGAGCGAACCGCAATCGAAACACCTTGTAACCATGGCAACTATCAACGAAGAAGCAAAAAATACAAATGGCTGCAAAACTGCAGTGTTGTCGAAGCAAGGACAACAGCAAGGCGACTAATATGTAGTTGAAAAGAACACTGACACTGCCAACTGGACATGAATGACTTCTCGACTTAGAGCTGCAGAGAAATGATCTCGATCTCAGAGCGATTTGATAAACTGTCCCAGGAAGTGCCTATCGTGGACACCCATAACGATTTTCCTTACTTGCTAAGAGTACAATTGCACAACGAATTGAATTGCGATGGGGGCAAAGCAAATTTTGATTCGCTTTTAACCAGCCACACGGATCTAGTCCGATTAAAGCAGGGAAAGGTAGGCGTTCAGTTTTTCAGTTGTTTCATTGAATGCAAAGATGATGATTATCTGTATGAAGATTTCAACAAGGCCAACAGTGCAGTTAGAGATACGTTGGAACAGATAGATGTAGTTCAGAGGCTTGTGGATAAATATCCTAGGGGGCTTAAACTTGTTCGTACCGCGGACGAGTCCTTGCAAAACTTCTTAAACACAAAAGGTGAACAGATTTCTATTACTCTGGGAGTTGAGGGATTGCATCAGTGCGACTTGTCTCTTGCAGTCATTAGGCTGTACCACCAACTGGGAGTCCGTTACATTACATTGACTCACAATTGTGACAACCCATTTGCCACGGCTGCCTCCTCCATAGCTGCTGGTAAGGCCGACCGAGGCTTGACTGCTTACGGTTCCGACTGTATCAAGGAGATGAATAGATTAGGCATGATTGTGGATCTTAGCCATGTGTCGCACCAAACTATGATTGATACTTTGAGAATCACAAAAGCTCCCGTGATTTTTTCCCATAGCTCTGTCTATGCTCTAACCAACCATGAGAGAAACGTTAGAGATGATGTATTGGAACTAGTAAAGGCTAATGGTGGTGTTGTTTGCATTAACTTCTTCCCTGCTTTCTTGCGAAGATCAGACAGCGGACCAGTTACCATTGACGATGCCGTAAGACACATAAAGTATGTGATCGATGCAATTGGTTGGGATCACGTTGGATTAGGCTCTGATTTCGATGGTATTCCACAGGGACCAGTGGGCCTCGAGGACGTCTCTAAATATCCGGATCTTATCACGCGAGTTTGGGAAGCGACGGGCGCCAGTGAGCAAGACATTGCAAAACTGATGGGACTGAACGTCATCCGAGTATGGAAACACTGTGAGCTTGTGGCTGCGTCTTTAAGGCAAGAGGCGCCACCAATAGAAAGCAACTGGCCAGAAAGAAAATGGGAGTTTTACGAGTATTGCAAGAATTTCCCAGAGATATATCCTGGAAGCTCTAAAGCCAAACACAATATCTACAAGAATACTCAGCTATTAGATAACTCAAAAGGGTGAACTTGTATCTCCCCTAATATAGTAGTACTCTTCCTTTTTTTTTTTTTCTTATTTAGCCGCGCGGCGTTCAACCACAGTATAAAAGCTGAAGAGGAAAAAAGAACGAGAATTGTTTTCTTCCTTTGTAAGGGAGCGCAAGAATGAATCGCGAGCATGGAATTTGCCGTCGAGTGGCAATCCGAATTAGCTGCAATGATATTGAAGAAAGTTACCGCTGAGTCGAATGGTATTACTGTTCCAGTTGTAGAGTCGATTAAAAGATCAAAAGTTGCAACGGTGAAGCGGAGTGCCTTACTAGTCTTGGTAGGGTGACTAGCCGCCTTTATAACTGAAAAATCGTCTTCAAATTTGATGATGACGATTGTTCGTTACCCGGTGTTAAGAAACCTTTTGTAACGAGAAGCCAACTACGGGGATTCCACTAATTAATCGGCTTCCACTATTTTAGGCTTCCAAAAAGGTAATTTATCGAACAAGTGTTAGGTGACGCTCCTATACCCACCATCAAGTTGTTGTTTGTCCGTCTTGTGAGGGCGTTGGTTTTGAGCGAAAGTGCAAAGTGATGAGGTAGCTCTTGACGTGGGACAACAATAAGGGGGTTGTGAAGTAAATTTTTTGGCCGAGGTTATAAAACAACTTAAAGTAAGACAGGCGACGTCCCATCTCTTTTTTTTTTTTTTCTTTATATATATCGTATTTGGGTTTTGGAAGTTACTTTGGTGGCTTAAATCCAGTTAATATTATTAAGGAGGAAGATCAGCATTATGACCTTGGATATTCCACTGGTTAACGGTACCTCGTATTGTACCGTGAGCGCGTTCTCGGAAGAGTCCTTCAACAAGGCCATCGAATTCTACAAAACCTTTTTATTCCTAGAGCACCGCTCTTTGTCAGCTAATTCTGCGCTTCTATTCAATGGAATCGTCTCTCTGAAGCTTGAACTGCATTCAGATGCTGTTAAGCAGCAAAAGGTCGACCTTCGTATCGAGGAGCTGAAGGCAAATGTTACCAAGAGAGACTGGAGGGCTATGGTCCCCGAGTCGCTCGTGTTTAACACTTCTGACATTCTCGTGGCTAAGCAGTCATTAACCGACTTGAAAGTACCCAAGCAATGTTACCCAAATGAAATCTACCCCATGCAAGTATACACTTTCGATCCTCTTGGAAATGTCATTGGTGTTACTTCTACAAAGAACGCTGTCAGTACAAAGTCTACTAAACCTGGCGTAGAAGATGTTGAAGGTCGCACTTCTGCTCTTACATCTAGGGTGTCATCGTACAGCAATGTGAAGAGCGCAGCAGGTGCTCCTTCTGAGGACTTCCCTATTCCACAAGATCCTATGTCGCAAAAGGCGATCGGTATTATGACTTCCGGTGGAGACGCTCCTGGTATGAATGCATGCGTAAGAGCGGTGGTACGTGCTGCAATCTCTAAGGGCTGTCGCGCGTATGCCATTATGGAAGGTTACGAAGGTTTAGTGCGCGGTGGACCGGAGTACATCAAGCAGTTCACCTGGGATGATGTACGTGGATGGAGCAGTCTGGGTGGTACTGATATTGGTACGGCTCGTTGCATGGAATTCAAGGAACGTGAAGGTAGGCTAAAGGGCGCACAGCACATGATAGAAGCTGGTATTGATGCCCTAATCGTCTGCGGTGGTGACGGCTCTTTGACTGGTGCCGATTTGTTCAGATCGGAATGGCCCTCTCTTCTACAAGAATTGTTAGATAACAAAAGAATCACACAAGAGCAGTTCACTCGTTACAAGCATCTAAACATTTGTGGTACTGTTGGTTCTATTGACAATGATATGTCCACCACCGACGCAACAATTGGTGCTTATTCGGCATTGGACAGAATCTGTAAAGCAATCGATTACGTGGAAGCTACTGCCAATTCCCACTCTAGGGCCTTCGTAGTCGAGGTTATGGGTAGAAATTGTGGTTGGCTGGCGCTTCTTGCTGGTATTGCCACGTCTGCAGACTACATTCTCATCCCAGAGAAGCCATCTTCTTCTCGCGAGTGGGAGGAACAGATGAGTAGCATTGTTACCAAGCACAGGAAGAGGGGAAAGAGAACCACCATTGTCATCGTTGCCGAGGGAGCCATCGCTAATGACCTAACCCCAATCACTTCAAAGGATGTACACAAGGTGTTGTCTGAGAAATTGGGATTGGACACCAGAATCACCACTCTGGGACACGTTCAAAGAGGTGGTAGCCCAGTTGCTTACGACCGTATTCTTGCAACTCTGCAAGGTGTTGAGGCTGTCAATGCCGTCTTGGACTCCGGTCCAGACACCCCATCTCCATTGATTGCTGTCAATGAAAATAAGATTGTCCGTAAATCTTTGGTGGAATCTGTCAGATTGACCAAATCGGTAGCCGAAGCCATTCACTCCAAAAACTTCAAGAAGGCCATGTCATTGAGAGACACCGAGTTTATTGAACATTTGAACAACTTCATGGCAATTAATTCTGCTGATCACAACACTCCATCGCTACCAGCAGACAAGAGATTGAAAATTGCCATTGTCAACGTTGGTGCACCAGCAGGTGGTATCAATTCCGCAGTCTATTCGATGGCGACGTACTGTATGTCCCAAGGTCACAAGCCATATGCGATTTACAACGGTTGGTCCGGGTTGTGCAGACATGAAAGTGTGCGCTCTTTGGACTGGAAATCGATGTTGGGCTGGCAGGGCTTTGGTGGCTCTGAAATCGGTACCAACAGAGTCACACCGGAGGAGGCAGACATCGGTATGATTGCTTATTACTTCCAGAAGTACCAGTTCGATGGGTTGATAATTGTTGGTGGGTTTGAAGCCTTTGCCTCTTTGAATCAATTGGAAAGAGCAAGGGACAGCTACTCTGCCTTTAGAATCCCCATGGTTTTGATCCCCGCTACATTGTCGAACAATGTTCCAGGTACTGAATACTCCCTAGGTAGCGATACTGCTTTGAATTCGTTGATGGAGTATTGCGACGTCATCAAGCAATCCGCATCGGCTACAAGAGGCAGACTGTTTGTGGTAGAGTGCCAGGGTGGTAATTCTGGGTACTTGGCCACAAGCGCAGCTTTGGCCTGTGGTGCACAAGCTTCGTATATCCCTGAGGAAGGCATATCGTTGGACCAGTTGACGATGGACATCGAATTCTTGGCCAAATCGTTCGCTGAATCCGAAGGTCGGAACAGATTCGGTAAATTAATTCTAAAGAGTGCGAATGCGTCAAAGGCACTGCCAGCAGAGGCCCTAGCAGAGGTGATGACATCAGAATCCGGCGGCATGTTCGATGCCAAACCCGCCATTCCTGGTCACATCCAGCAAGGTGGGTTGCCCTCGCCCATTGACAGAACAAGAGCCACTAGATTGTCCATCAAGGCTGTTGGGTTCATTGAGGACCAACAGAGTGCGATCAGCGAGGCACGCAGTGCAGACCAGTTCTTTGATGCTCATGACAAGGCCATGATCAACACTGCTGCTGTGCTCGGTGTCAGGGGAAGTCACATTCTCTTCACTTCTGTCAGAAAGTTGTGGGACACTGAGACTGAAATTGGCAAGAGAATTCCAAAGATTATCCACTGGCAAGGTACTAGGGATATCGCTGACAAGCTGGTCGACAGAAAAAGGGTTCATTGATGAGGGTGGGCCGAGAGAGAGAGAGAGAGAGAGAGAGAGAGGAGGGGGAAGAAGAAGTGAGCGCGAAGCGGGCGCTAGGCTAAAGAGCGCTGTCGTTACGTGCTACAACGGCAAGTGGACGAAACTGTGGAAATTTGTAGAAAAGAATCTTTTTAACGTGTACTCGAATTTATGATATAATTGATACGTCTTTCATGTTGCGAGAGCAACGGGCTGCGGTCTCCCCCGGTTGCACACACGAGCTACTCGCTCGTAATCACGGGGGTGGAAGGTTGAGCGCAAGCGCAAAGTCAACGTCGATGCACTCATCCTGGACCACACTGGCCCAAGTTTTCTTGTCGCGCGGGCTCAAATTTTGTCCGAGGTCCCGTCTCCTCGGCTCGCCTCGCCTCGCCCGGCCCCCCCCCCCCCCTTCCTGGACAAGTACGCACAGTCTAAAATTGTAAACAGTCGCACCATCTGTTCAGCACGACCCATTCATAGCACAACTACTACTCGAACGAGTAGATGCAAACCGCGATATCCGAGACTACACACAAGCCCGGTGGAGATGCGACCCGCTGGAAGCCCCGCGAGGAACCAAGCAGCGTTGCGTCCCGTGAAGCAGCGTCCAAACAGCAGCACCAGCACGGGCAGCGGCACTAAACAAGCGTTGAAGCCCACGACCAAGGTACGAACGGCCGCGGCCGCCGGTAAGGGTACGCGGTTGTCGGCGCACAAGGTCTCGCTGTTCAAGCACGCGCGTGTCAAGGCCATGAGCTGCACCGCCGGTACCAGGAACCCACTCATGTCGAGCGGACCGCTGGAGCTGTACCAAATCGTCACGCCGGCTCCGAACGCCAAGCAGTGCCGCCAAGAGATGAACTACCTTTCGCTGGGGCGCAACGGCAACATAGTGCACCCCATCTTGCCGCGATTGCAGGTCACAAGGCTTTCCACGGGTGGTGGTGGCAATGGCGACAGTGGCAGCAGCACGCCGGGCGCGGCGGGCGCGGCGGGCGCGCCTAGGTTCTTGATCACCTTTTACAACCCGCAGCGATACTGGGAACTGGAGTTTCTCCCGAGCGGCAACCAGGGCGAGGCGACGCTCGCCATCGTGGCCGAGTTCGAGTCGGTCATCTCGGGCATGTGTGACTACACCCGGCTGGCGCAAGCGCCACCGCGACAGAGGGAGGACGATCTGGACTACCTGCTGCTGGACGATGGGCCGTCGGGCGTGGCGGCGCCCAAGCCCACGGACGAGGCGATCAACGAGGCGTTCAAAAGAGCAATGCAGGCCGTGCGGCCGTCCGTGGCGGCGCCTGCCGCCGCTGCCACGCGGAGGTTCAGCTCGTACGTGCCAGAGCGCTACGCTGCGCTGCCCAAACGCATGTCCGGCTACTACGACTACAGAAGGGTGTTCTCGGACCCGCCAGCCACGGACCTAGCCGCCCAGCCCCGGCGGCGCACGTGACGCGCCGCCTCACGGCGCCGCCCCCTCGCATCTACAGTGTACATAGACATCTCGCGCGTACAGCACAGGACTGGCAACGACTTTAAGACTGTATACCAACAACATACTGCTACTACTAATCACTAATCACTACCACTACGGCAGGGGCTCACGCCGCTCTCACGCCTCGCCCAGGCGCGCACGCAGCACAGCCACCTCGTTCTCGAGCTGCTGGTTGCGGTCCAGCAGTTGCTCCACTTTCTCCTCCAGCTGGTTCATGCGCATCAGCTTACGCGCCCGCGACCGTCTGGCGGCCTCCGTGTTACGCGCGCGCTTGACGGCCACCGGGTCGTCCGACTCGCACACCACCGGAGTTAGCGGGCTGCTGCGCGACTTGCGCTTGTACGAAACCACGCCGAGACGGTCCGTCGTCTTCTTGCCCACCTTGCCACTGCCGGCGTTTGCCGCCGCGCCGGTCGGCCGGGGCACGTCTGCGTCTTCCAGCAGAGGCGTGGGCAGCGGCATCTGCTGCAGCGGGTCCGAGAAAAGCGGTGGCGACGCGGAGCTAGCAGCCGAGCTAGCAGCCGAGCAGCCGTCGCCGTAGCCGTCTGGTAGTGGCGCTGGCGCCGCCGGCGCCGCTGGCGGCTCAAGGCTGGGCGAGGCAATCTGTCTCAGGGCCTCCTCTACGTCGGCGCCGCACACGCGGTCGTCGTCGTTGTCGTCGTCGTGGAAGAGCGGCTCCAGGGGCGGCCATGCGGCGGCTGCGTCGTCCAGCTCGAACATGGGCGCGTCGTCGTTGACGAAGAACTCGTCCACGACGGCCTGCTCCAGCTCGGGCTGCGTGTCGTCCGCGGCCGGGGCGGAAGCGCAGGCGGAGGCGCAGGCGGATGCGCAGGCGGGGTACTCGTCGTCGCACATCTCTGCAAATTTTCCAAACACCAGCTCGCCTAGCACGGGCTGCTTGGGGCAGTGCGAGGGGCTGGCGTCACGTCTTTCAAACAAACTTTGTACTGGCATAACGATAATTTATAATTGTGAAACAAAAACATCTCTTTTTTTACTACTGCTCAACACCAGGAGGGGGTGGAGTGGGGGTCTAACGCAACTAACACATTGTGCAATGAAAAAAAAATTATTGTAAAGTATTTTTCAATAATTTTCAAAGGTCGGTGTACTCTTCAAAAATATACTAATCTTACTACTCTTAAAACTGATTTAGCAGGCCATCTTGGTACTTGTGGGTCTGGTGCTACTCTTCTCTAAAAAAAATTATTCAATCAAACTGGGTTCAGACTTGGTATCTGTGTGTGCGTGTGTGTATGTATGTGTGTGTTTTGCGTGCTAGAGCGTTTGCTGAGCGTGGGGTACGGTAAGACAGAGAGGTGGCCCATGCCCTGCGGCTTATATACACACGCGGAAGCGGGCGGGAAACGGCGAAAATTTTTCACCGTGGCCGCGTCCTCTGCGCAGATGACTCGCAAGAAACAAGCTTTTTTATCCAGTAGACCAGATCTGCGGCCAATGTTTGGGTGACAGTCAGTCGTTCGGGCGCGTCGCAGCGGGAATCGGGTTCCGATTGCTCTCAGCGGTGTGCACCGAGGCCAGACCGAGGTAGCGAGCACAACGCCGAGCCAAATGCCGAGCGAAAAAAGTCGGCTTATTCGCCGCATGATGACAACGGCAGTGAGACATATTCCAGCACTCTCACTCGCACGGAAGCAACAGAAGGAAAAACAAAAACATAGGGCAAAACGTGCCTGAAACATGCCACATTCACAAGGTCACCGAGCGGGCGGGGTGTGGAGCTACAGGACTGCATGCCGGCGCGGGCAGACGAGCAGGGCAAGAAGACGCTCGTACTGCCTCGCGCCCGTAGGTGGCTCCCGACCCCCCTTTCTCCAGCGTCCATTGGGGGGGCGCCATCTCTTGACGAATATTCGTTCTAGATTCGTCCCCCCCTGTGCATCCTTCGCATCGAATATTCGCCGGAACATTTGTTCCCTGCGCGCTGAAAACGTCGAAGGGGAAAGAATACGTACGTCAAGTCGATCGGGCGGTGCTTTAAAAGAGCGATAGCCTCTCCCCCCTGTTGCTTATTAACGTTTGCACTCTTGAAAGTTCGAGAAACTGGGGGAGGCAACGAGAAGGAAAGGTCGGGAAGTAAATAGCACGCACCGCAGATAGGCATGCATACATCATCGGAGGCTCACGCTCAGAGGTACTTAGCAGCAGCCCGTTTCTGTGGAAATAGGACACTTTGAAAAAGAAAGAAGGAGGAAAAAAAACGAAAAGAAGAAAAAAAAAAAAAAAAAAAAAAAAAAAAAAAAAAAAAAAAAAAAAAAAAAAAAAAAAAAAAAAAAAAAAAAAAAAAAAAAAA
>PPKA02000046.1:0-81154 GCA_003707595.2 Zygosaccharomyces bisporus
GTGGGGGCGGAGGTGCAGTGGGCACACTGGAAGCTGCACGGGGGAGGCACGGCATCGAGAGAGAGAAAAAAAAAAAACAATAATAATAATAATAATAAAAATAATAAAAAATAGAAAAAAAAAAAGGAGAACCATCAGATGAGATGCTCGAGGGCTGCCGGGTACGATGTTCTCCTCGATGTTCTCCTCCTTTATTTTTTATTTTATTATTATTTTATTTCCTTTCCTTGTACTCGGTGGTATTTTTTTTTTTTTTCCCGTTGTTCTTGCTCTAATTTTTATTGCCTCCACGCACGAGCACGTGAGATTCACGTGAACACGTAGCGCAGGCGACGACGACGACGACGCCGTTCTGGGCTCGAAGCATGCTTCGAGCTGTCTGTTGGAGGCGGCCTGCCCAGTGTAACCGCCCCTTCCTCTCCTCGAGGGCGCCCAATAGTGGTCTCTGTTCGCGCGGCGGCCTGCCTCGTTTGGCTGCAACAGCACTGCCAAGAGCTTTCTGGCTCCAGCTACACTCGCACGCGTGCCGGCTGGCGCACGCCATCGATGCTGGGACCCCGCGGGTTGCCAATCTGCCGTATCGACGGCGATAAGATACCTCGGCGGGAGGGCAAAAGACGCAGCTTCCTTCCTAGTCCACGCGTGGCATTGGGCCGAATGCAAGGTGGATTCAGCTCACCTTGGGTTGAAGCAGCAGCAGCCATGTGTCATGTACCTTGTATCTTGCGCTTATCTGTTTACTTGCTTTGGTTCTTAATTCTGTTTTGTTTTTTTATCTCTTATCATGGTGGGAAACGCGACAAACAGTGTGGTTGATGCTCGGTTGCGAGCATCTGTTTCTCGCCTTGACGCAGACGGCTCCTTTGGTGAGAAGGGCACACTGCGCCTCCACCAAACTCCTGTACTGACGCTCAGACCTTTGTCGCACTAGTATTACAATTATGTATGGTGCTGTGTTGTGTCTCGCAGGCGTTTCGTCCCGCGGGCAGCAGCAGAGGTCTCTTGTGCGCACTTTTCTTGCCGGCTCTGGCGTCGTCACACACATGTGCCATGCTTGTCTGACGCACGCCCCTATTTGCGAGACGCAAGCTGCAGCTGAGCTGGAGCTGGGAAGCTGAGCTGGAGCTAGGAAGCTGAGCTGGAGCTCTCCACCTTTGCTAAGATTTTTTTATAGGAGCGCAGGGCGTAGCACTGGCGCTGTGGCACCGCTGCAACGAGCCCGCTGCAACGAGCCCGTTGCTTCCACAGCTCCCGCCCAAGAATTTTTTATAGGAGCGTAGCACCAGCGTTGTGACGTCGCTGCAACGTCCTGGGGCCCGCTGCCACCTGGCGCAACCCGGCGCAACCCGTTGTGACTGGCATGTCGCCATGCATGCGCGTGTCCGCGGGCACGCTGCTGTTTCGGGCTCGCCAGTATACCCAAACAAGCACCTGTCATCCCTCTTGGGCCTGCCCACACTCACCAAAACGCTTATCGGGACGCAGATGTCACCCATCGTGGGATTGGCAACATGAGCTAATATTTGGCATTCACATGCCAAATGGCACGACGATCGAGAGGCACCCAAGACGCCACACCCACTCGAGTGCTCTACGATAAGACTCAAACCAATTGCATCCGGCCTGAGCTGATAACGATCGCGCTGAGCTGATAAAGGTTGCTCATGCACAACTTGTAATTTGAAAAAAAAAAAAAAAAAAAAAAATTTTCTGGTCTTCTGTTATCTATCGTTGCTCATCGCAGGATCTACCTCCCTCTGGCTCTTTCCTATTTCTCTAGCTATCCCTATCTGTGGACACACACGCTGCGTGTGTCCGTTTCTTTCGCTCGCGTTCTTCTCTCTACACACGAACGTAAAATTGCGAGATATATACAGGAATTTATAAGGCAAAGAAGGTTACGGAATACGGCTAAGAAGTTTCTGAGAATTACCTACCCGGTTTTTGGCAGCTTTGTCAGCTGCATCTCAACTTCGTCGTGCTGTGTGTGTGGATCATACGTACGCTTGTGTATCTCTCTCTGCCCAGTTGTCGATCTTTATCCGATGATGAAAAAAAATTAGAAAAAAAAAATAATCATTGATAAAACAAGTGATAAAACCGGTGATAAATAATATTAGTAGTAATAATCATCATATCAATAATAAAAAAAAGCCACTAACAAGAGACTAAAGGCGACTTGCATTGGCTCCACACATTAGTATACTTCGATTATCAACGCTATGACAGGCAGCGACGCCTCTTCAGGTTCTTCAGATGCCCCGTCGCCGTCCCCAACCTCGCATCCTGCCAAGACAGCTGCCAAAAACGGCAGTGGTACTTCCAACGGTAACACGGTGTGCAAAAACTGCTTCACGGTCACCACGCCGCTGTGGCGGCGAGATGAGAATGGCGCTGTGCTTTGCAATGCCTGCGGGCTCTTTCTCAAACTGCACGGCAGGCCAAGACCCATCAGCCTCAAGACAGACGTGATCAAATCGAGAAACCGCAAGGGAAGCCAGTACCAGAACCACCACGACCACTCAGGCGACTCGGCCCCGCTCAGCCCAAAAGGGACCCCCAACGGCGACGAACGCAAGCGTAAACCGCACGCCCCCAGCACGGACGAGGCCAAGGCTAACGGCAATGGCAGAGCTAACAAAAGGGTCAAGCAGGAGCACAAGGCAGAGTCCAGCAGCGACATGCGTTCTGCGGCCAGCACACTCGAAAACATCATGACCGGCCACGTCAACGGCCACAGTATTGGCCACAGCAACGGCCACAGCAACGGCCACGGCAACGGTCACGGTCACGGCAACGGCCACAATAACAATAACAATCATATCAACAACAACAACAACAGCAGCAGCAACAACAACAGCAGCAGCAACAACAACAACAACAACAACAACAACAACAGTGCCCAGCCAAGAGCAAGGCATTTTGAAGGAGCATCCCCCACGCCCTTGCCGCACCTATCGAGCCTACTAGCACCAAACGCCAAGCAATCGCCGCTGCCACCGCCAGCCACGATGCTCGACGGCAGGTCAGCGATATCCTCGCCCTGTATGCTGCCTCAGAATCCAAAACCGGTGTATCACATGTCTTCTATCAACGACGTGCTAGATACTGCGGCCGTACGAGACCCACACCAGGACCCGGTGTCGCCGCCGCCGCAGAGGGCAAATACTATCCCTCTGCCGCCACCGCCACCACTGACCAGGGTGGCCTCGCCACCACCATCATCGCTGCCTTCCCATGCTTCCTTGGGCGTCCAGCTGCGAAACGAGGAGGAAATAATAAGACTCAAGACAAGAATCAACGAGCTAGAGCTTGTCACAGACTTGTACAAAAGACACATCTTCGAGCTGGACGAAAAGTGCAATTCTTTACAAGATCGTGTTCAACAACTAAAACGTTAACGCAAAAAAGAATCATCTCACGCTGCATGAATCGCTACGACTCTACGTATCTATCCTGTATTAGAATTCATAATGTATCGATTGATTGATCTAATAACGGTCGATTGATTCACTAAAAATTCAAAACGATAAAATAATGAATGTTTGGCAAGAAAAACAAAAAGAACAAAGAGAAACGAAAACAGGTTTCCAACTTGAAAGGGAGACGGCTTTACGTTAAACAAAGTTTCAAGAGAGCCACCTGAGACATACAGTCGCGATGTCTCGTAATAACGCTGGCTTGGAAAACACTCTGTTCCAACTCAAGTTCACTTCGAAGCAGCTGCAAAAGCAGGCTCAGAGGGCTGCCAAGGAAGAAAAACAGGAGTCTACGAAGCTGAAGAAGGCACTGAATGAAAGTGAAGAAATTGCAAGGATATACGCCTCGAATGCAATTAGAAAGAAAAACGAGAGGTTACAGCTTTTGAAGCTTGCTTCAAGGGTCGATTCGGTAGCCTCTAGGGTTCAGACGGCTGTCACCATGAGACAAGTGTCAGGATCGATGGGATCCGTCTGTCGTGGAATGGACAAGGCACTACAAAGCATGAACTTGCAGCAGATCACTATGATTATGGACAAATTTGAACAACAGTTTGAAGACTTGGATGCAAGTGTGAACGTTTACGAGGATATGGGAACCAACTCCGACGCCGTTATAGTGGATGGAGATAAGGTTGACGAGCTGATGAACAGAGTTGCAGACGAGAATGGACTCGAATTGAAGCAGCAGGCCAATCTGGAAAATCTGCCCCAGATAGAAGAACCGCAGGTTAACGAGGAAAAGGAGGACAAGCTAGCTCAGAGACTGCGTGCTCTGCGGGGATGATATATATGAATTCGTATTGTATAATAAAAGATACTAATAATAATTACATTACGTAATGGTGTAGGAGACAAAAGGACATAAACCTCATTGCATGGGCATACCTCTTCCTCTGCCCTGTGGAGGCGCCATGCCAGCGTTGGCGGAGGAAGATTCTTTGTTCGTGATGGTCTCGTCCACAGACAATATCAAATTCGTGGCTTCAGTGGCGCTGTTCAACTCGTTAATTTTCACCAAAGCGGGCTCCCATACGAACTTGGCGAAATTGTCACCGATGCTCTCAATCTCAAAGTCTACACCATACCATTTTTCACCTTTACTATGTGCCATCCGCAATCTGTTTAAAATTTCAATAGCGTCAAAACCAGCGTTTTCGCACAGTTGTCTGGGGATTACCTCCAAAGCTTTGGCAAATGCATTGATGATAAGTTGCTGCTTACCGGCCACAGTCTTCGAATAATCTCTCAAATGCTTTGATATTTCCATCTCTATGGCACCACCACCAGCCACGATCGATTTGTTTTGTAGGGCCCTTTTGACGATCATGATGGCGTCATGCAACGATCTTTCCACTTCGGCGATTACTTGCTCGGCACCGCCTCTCAACAATAATGTACACGTCTTGGCTTTGGGACAGCCTTGGAATAGATTGTAACGCTCGGATCCAATTTGCATCTCTTCAAAGACTTCACACGTACCTAGGTGTTCTGGCTTTATATCCGTCGTGGTCGACTGTATGGCACCACCTACTGCCAAAATGACACGATTTAAATCGTCATTACTGACCCTACCGGCGCAAAAGATGTTCCTGTCAGCAAAAAATTGTGTAGCCAAATCTCCAATAGGTAACTTTGAAAGGACGATATTGGCTCCTGTTTTTTCAATCTGCTCTAGTTTATCCAAAATCAGCTGCCATTCGGCGTCTACTATTGCTTGATAGTCCTCCACATGCTCTACGCGCACTTCTGCATTGTCCTTCTCCGCTTTCAACTCCAACTCGACGTTTAAACTCAAAATCTTTGGATTTTGGAATTTTTTTGGTTGCTGCTCGAAACCAGCATATGAGAACGTCTTCTTAAACGCCACACCATTGATGAACATCGATTCCTCCATGGCACCACCTGGAATCTTTTTGATTCCGATCAACTTATCATCCAAGTCGTTTCTGTCCAGGGAAAGAACGGCATCCACACACATCTTCACAAAAAAATCGGCATTCTTGTAAATTAGCTTCGAAGTCATTGCAGTTTTGGCACAACGTTCTAGTAACTCACGACCTTGACCTTCTTTGCCAGAGATATCGATATCGACGGCCAACTCTTGAATTTTGGCAACGGCAAGACTCACTGCCTTTCTATAACCCTTCATGATAATGTGAGACGATATTCCTTCTTCCAAAAATGGTTTTGCCTCTTTCATTAATTCGCCCGCTAGAATAGTAACACTGGTGGTACCATCACCGACTTCAGCATCTTGGGCTCTAGAGATATCCACCAGGGTCTTAGCCGCAGGATGCACAACGTCTAACAATTTCAGAATTGTAGCACCATCGTTGGAAATTGTGGTCTTCTGATTACCGGTAACGATTAATATGTCAGATCCGAGAGGACCTAGAGTTGGTTTTAAAGCTTCTTGAACCGCTATGCAGGCATTGATATTAGAGATGATCTGGCCGCGGCCCTGCGAAGTGTCCGTGCCCTCTTTGAGAACCACAATGGTAGGCGTCTGGTTCGCAAAATTCATTCTGCCAATTCCTTACCAGTCTGGAATATTTATAAGGGTGATGAGGGCCTGAATAACGGGAACTCCAGATTAACTTTAACTTTGAATATCCATTCGATAGCTTTTCTTTCTTAACGATGGCCACTTACAATTTTTTTTTTTCGCCACTTCATGAAAGGCGGGTAAGAAGTCGTCGATGAAATGTCACTAACTGTTGCAATTGCAAATGCCATAAGGAACTGTAGATATGTTTTGTTTTTTCTTATGCTTATTTACACGGGAGAATATATGCCTTCTGTTAAATTTAAATACTTGTTGTTGTCGTTGCCGTAGGTGTTTTTTTTTCCTTTTCGCCGCCCATGAAGTTATTCATATTGCCCAAGTGTTCACATCGCCATTAGTGCGGCCCTCTACCATGTAACCATTCTTGTACTTCACAACTTGGCACATTGGTGAGTCGTCTCTCTCCTCTTGTCCGCATACCCAATGTTTGTCATTTTCTCTGTCAAAGACTTTAATGCCATCCTCGCCGACGGCGGTAACGATGTTCTGGAGGTCGAAATCGAGGCTGAGAACCGAGGACTCAAAAGCAAACGCATCTGCTAGGGCACCAGTCCTTAAATCCCAAATTCTTACGCTTCTATCCAAAGATCCTGTCACCAGATTCTTAGAATCAAATTTCAAGCTCGTGATGGCGTCCGTATGACCTTCTAGCGAACGGATAATTTTACCGGAGCGAAGATCCCATAACCTGACTACGCCGTCCTTGGTACCAGTAGCCAATGCTGCATCAAAGCATTGCAGGTCGCCTATGACTGGAGTTTCTGCCACAGGTGACAGCAAGGAGCTCCCGAGGAGTGATTTTCCTGACGCCCCGCGACAAGCAAAGCTTACGTCTATTGTCTGAATGCATTTACCTGTGCTCAAATCCCACTGGCGAAACGTTCTATCTTGAGACCCACTAACTAGATGGCCGGAATCAAATGACAGCGCGGTAATTTCGTCAATATGAGAATCAAACGTATAAACACAGGCGGCTTCGGAGTTTGACGCCAGTTCATTATCTTCTTGATAGAGTTGGTAAGCCAGGCTTAAATTCCATAGTTTCAAAACGGCATCTCTACCACCGGTGATGACCATGTTATATTGGTTATCCAGCTGCATGCAACTAATACTTGCATGGTGGCCTTTCATTTGACCCACTTGCTTCTTTTTGGAAAGATCCCACAGCTTTATGGAATGATCCATGTGACCCGCAGTCGCCAACGTGCCGAAAGGTACGTCAAAGTCCAGACATATGATGCTTTCATCATGGGCCTGTTCGAAAGAACTGATTTGGGAACCTCTACTATAATACTGTTGTAACGTGGGGTAAGTTTTTCTGTGCTTTTTATGCTTGTCATTGTAAAAGTCATGCAATTTTTTAGATGGTTTCTCCTCACTGATTTTAAGTTTCTGGTAAACCGACTTACTCAACATGGGGGAGGATGCTTGTGGTTCACCATTGGTTTCGTTACTCTTATGAGGTTTCAGTACCTCCTCACTTTCGTCAAACTGTGATTCTTCGGCAGGTTCGATAAATTCATGCTCGTCATTTTCCTTTCCTTCTTCTTCCTTTTCCAAACCATACTCTTGCAGGAATGATATACGATCCTTTGCCACGTTCAAGTTGTTCTCAAGAAATAGTTCATTTTGTTCGATTTTTGCTATTCTCTTGAAGACGAGCTCACGCATGAATTTCAATTTTTCCAGCTTGGAATCTAGTTCTCTTATTTCGCTGGCTGCAACTTTCTTTTGGATTTCTAACAAATCTAAATTGTCGCCAACCTCACCGGTGAATCCCTTCAGGAACTTCAGTGAGTAAGAATCAGTAATTTTCTCTTGTGTCACTCCATGCGGAAGAGTGAATTGGTCATTAAAATCCGTGTCATTTGACTCGGGAATGTCGTGGTAGGCGTGACTATCAATTGTCGTAGGATTTTTACCGCTTTTCAAAAGTTTATCGCCATTATCCAAAGTTTCGTTAATCACGGGCAATGAGGCTTCAAAACCTTGGAATAACGTGGGCTCTAATTTTGCATTCTTTTTCTTAGTTTTGTGAGATTCAGGGTCCTGTGTCAACAATTTCTTGGACAAGGATAAATTGATGCCTTCGGATTCTCCCGGTATATCCCTAAGCTGGTCGTCACTCAAGTAACTCAAAACTTTGAAACTTGTCTTTGAATCCGCGAATCTGCTTTTGAAATAACTCCTGCCGTCTGCGGATCTTAAGCTTTGGAAAGACTCTGTTCCGTTTCCCTTGCGACCCCTGACATTCACCACCGCTCCATCACTCCCCAGGTTTGTCATTGCCTGGTGCAAGACTCTTTTGTAAGGGCTGCTGTACGACAATATCGTATCCTCCAGGCTTTGTGAGCCAAAAAGCGCTGCCGCAGTAGTAGAAAGAGCTGTTCCTAGCTGAGTGAAGTGTTCATCATTGGACATGGTAACCTTGTTGCTTTTGAATTTTCCTCCAATGACTGGGGATGGCTCAATTTACACGCTTTGAAGGCGTCTGGCGGTTTGCTGAATGCTGGGGATTGTGCTTTTATTGCAGCGGTTTAACTTGTGTTCAGATCAAGCACAAAGTTCGGCCTTAAAAAAATCGTCCTCCTTTCGGAGAGAATACATGTTGAAGGATTGGTAGAGAGGAAGAAAAAAAAACAAAGACCAAAAAAAAAAAAAAAAAAATTGAAAATCAAGAGTGAGTGGTACCTATCTACATCTATTTAGTCTTGCTCTCCATGCTCTAAATCAAGTTGATCTTCAAGCTTGGCGAGCTCTTGCTCTAGCCTTGCAACCTCGTTGTGTTCCTTTTCGATGAGCCGCCCTACTACGTGAGACGAAGAAGGCTGGAATTGCCATTGTGCTTGTAGTTGCTCTTCTTGAAGCTGCAGTTCGCGGCGCATAAGTTGTATCTCTGCATCTAAATCGTTGTATTTCCGCGAGTATTGCAAATAGGCTTCTTTATACTCGCTAAGAGGCCATTGATTGGAGACTTCTTCCAGCACTTTTAAGAGAAGGTCTGTGGGGAAATCCTCGACAAACATGGTACTTCTATGGTCTCCATTTTCGTTGCCTTCAAACGTAACGCTGCCGTTGCGCAAGGCGTAAAGTAGCCTGGTGACCTCTGGGTCCTTGAGTTTGGCGTCCAGCAACTCAAATATGCCTGGATCGCCAGCGGCGGCTGCGCCGGTGCCCGTATCCATGTCGAAGAATAGGGCACTCGTCTTTTGACGTTTGGCGGCCAGCGCCTGGTCATGCTGCCGCAGATAAAACTCTTTGGGGACGTGGATGACGGGCTTCTCATCGGGCAGGCCAATTCGCCTATTCCTCTTCAAATTTATGTCCCTTTCGGCCAAATAGTCCAGAACACCTTCTTTGCCATCTTTCCTACGCGGGATCTTCCGACTGGGGTCTACGCTGAACAGAGACAGCTCCTCTCGTGGGTTGCAGTCTCTTATGAGCTTGGTGATAATGCTGCTGTAGCTGTTTCCTTTTCCGTCGTGAACTACCGCATTGTGGAAGATGCCTGGTGGCTTAAAATAAAGTGTGTTAATGGAGTCTATAGATTTGGTGATCTCCTCTAGACATACATCCAATGTCTCAGACATTGACTTGCTTGCAACTCCACAGTTACTATTTGAACAATCCTCCTAATGTTGACATGGCAAACTAATATTACATGTGATGCGATGGGATAGATGTACAACTACTACAAAAAGAGAAAATCGAGAAAACGAAGAATAGTTAGAAAAAAAAAAAAAAAATAAAAAAAGAGAAATGTTCAAAAGCATGGGATCTTCCACGCCTGCTTCTATCTATTCTCTCCACCCAACGTATACCTCGTCTGTCCTAAACTTTTGCGTCACGACCGTGTCCTTGAAATCGGTAACAATTTGCCCCATTCTGTACTCTAGCAAACCGGCTTGGGCAATCATCACCCCATTGTCAATGCAGAATCGCTCGTCAGTGGCATGCACCTGTCCCTGGGCCCTTTCGCTGCACATCTGACCCATCATCTCTTGTAGACGCTCGTTACAGCCCACACCGCCAACCACGAGCACCTGGTTGGAGTTTACGTGGGCCATGGCACGCTCTGTGATCTCCACGAGCATTGCAAACAAGTTCTCCTGCAGTGCATAGCATAGGTCCTCTCTATCTACTTTCTGGTCGCCCGTCTTAGGCTCAAACAGGATCTTGTTCTTCTTGTTCCCACGGAACAAATCTTTGGCCAGCGTATCGATGTAAGCCAAGATGCCGCTCATGGACAAGTCCATACCCTTGACGGTGTAGGGCAGCTCCACTAGCCTATCTTTCTTACTACACTGGAGTGCCAGTTGCTCAATGTTATAACCTGGCGATGGGGCGTTGGGGATCCTCAGCGTACGTGCAAACCGGTCCAGACAGTTCCCGATTGCAATGTCAAGAGTCTCTCCAAAGATTCGATACCGTTTTTCGGAATACGCAATAACTTGTGTGTTGCCACCACTCACGTACAACACTACCGGGTTGGCGGCCCCAGTAATCTCCCTGCCCATCTCGATGTGACCGACGCAGTGGTTTACACCGACTAGCGGTACGTGCCACAGAAGAGAACATGTTCTGGCAGCGATAACCACGGAATGCAGCGGGGCGCCCATCCCGGGACCCTTGGTGAAGCAAATGACGTCGAGGTCGCTGGAAGGATCTTGTATGTTGGCCGCTTGTAATGCCTTTTTGATGAGCCTCACGCACCAGTTTCTGTGGTGCCTGGCGGTGTCACGGGGCAGGAATCCCTCGCCAGGCGGCGTCACGTAGGTGTCTCTGATGTTTGCCAGGATCTCTGCCTGGCATTGGTGCGAGCGATCCCCCTCAGCGTGCTGCGGTAGAACAGGGTGCTTAATGATGCCAACAGCGAGCTTGTTGGCGGAGCCTTCGAGGCCCAGTGCCAAGTAGTAGTTCCTACCGTTTCTCGGCGGGATAGTATTCAGGTTCACCATCTCAGGCACTTGTCCTGTCGCGAATACTGCTGCAGACCTGAGTCCGGTTGATCAAAGCATATTTTGCCATCTGAGATGAGATTAGTCGGAAAATGGCGGACAAGAAGAAGAGAAAACAGGCAGAGAGGCAAACAGGGGAACGGGAGGCGTGCTGCACTCTCTGCACCACTAAGTCGCACTACGTATGCTTTGAGTCGCCTTCTGCGCTCTTCTACACCTTGCCTGACCGCAGCTAACATACTGCAGCTGCGTAGTCGTCCGGCAAAAGGTCCCACTACGATATTCTCGCCGATATGTCAGCGTCGAAAGCTGCTGCTGGCCAGGATCGCGTTCGAGCGATTAAAACTCGGGTCCAGGAGAATAGCTCTTGGATTACACGTATGCATGCGCAAGCGTCTCTCCCTCCGGTGGACCGATCGATATTGTCAAGAAGTGGCAGCAACTGTAGGTAGACCCCTGGATTACGTCTTGGTAGTACTAGCTAGCGCTGCTATTTTGTCCCCGGAGTATGCCTCTTGGCATGATCTCGCCTACTTACTCGTCTCCAAATTCCTGGTATCTCCAGCAAAGTTGGATCTACAAAGGCGGTCGTGGCACAAGGACAACCGCCTCTCGGGCCAACGCCTACCGACAGGAATCTGCCAGGGTATTACTCCTGCGTGGGCTCTGGATTTCTGGGGCAGTAGCGTGTAATTCTAGAAATAATTTGCTTTTAGCCAGTAGGTGAAGACGCTATTACGACCCACTTGCACGAAAAGCACGTCATAGACACGGCAAGTGTGACACAGAACTCCGTAGCGACAGACTCTGTAGCCACAGGGACGGCCAGAACTACGAGCCAACCAACTGCCTCCCGCTCCCCCACAGGCCTCGGCGACGGTCGCATTGTCACCACACACAAGCTAGGGGCCCCCGGGGCACTGTTCTCCTGCTGCCAACGCACACACACACACACACACACACACACACAAGCTGGGGGGGCCCGGGCCACTGTTCTCCTGCTGCCAACGCAAAGCTGCTCTCCCCTCCCCAGCGCTCCTCTCACGGTCCTGCTACTCCCCATCGCCTCTTGCTGAAATACACATTTTTCAAGATCCCGCGACACACTGGCGCAGAGAACAAAAAACAATACCATACTACAGCATTGCTCCACGGCAAGTAAGAAGAACCGATACCCATTCTCGAAACCGCAAACTCGCCCGCCCCCCTTGCACTGCACTCATTAACGTACCATGATCTACAAGAAAAGAAACAATAAAAAAATAAAAAAACTAAACTCCGGATAGACGACTACCACTAAACGGAATAGTTATGGGGATTGTCTATCGTCTCGCCATCGTGATCAGTGCTGACCACCTGCCAAGGCACCAAAAATCCAGAATCTCATGTGTATCCCCTCATCTTATACTTATCTCTTGGCCTTGATAGATTCCTCAGCACATATCGTTCGATGGGCTCTCTTTTTTTTTTTTTTCTTTCTTTTCCCGCCTCCGCAAGGCACGAGATTTCGCAATCTCAGCTAACATCGAAAAACGCACGTACGATTCTCGCCGACAAAAGAGAACCCGCCTTCGATAACGTATGCATACTCGTTCGCGCCGGCGTAAAGCTCGTTCAGCCCGTTGGTGTAGCGCCACAGATCGCCGGCTACTGAGGTTCTTCGCTAATTGTAGCTCTTAAAGGAAGAACGACACGGCACGATTTGCTAAAGATCGGACCCAGACATTTGCAGCCACGGCATTTTAGAAAAAAAAAGTTGCAGGGCCCTCTCTTAACGTCCCCATCTCATCTCATCTCATGCATGTCTCCCGTGTGAAAGTAGCAACAAACGCACTACCGGCGTGTCAGTGACTCTCTGTAATCGCTAGACAACGGTTGACCAACCAGTAGTGGGCCAACATTGCAGCAGCCTTGCTATCTGGCCGGCATGTGATGATAAGGTATAGTGGGAGTGTGTGCGTGTGTAAGTGGATGAATGCGTGAGTGTGTGAGGATTTGAGAGTGAGTGTTTGTGTGGTTCAAGTATATAAGATGCGTAGCTGTGACTTGTGAGTCGAGGCCTGTCGGTGCTTGGGAGATCTGTCAAAGCTAAACAAGCAAACATGAGTTTCGAAAAAGAGGACTACAGCCCTCAGAAGGACGTAGAAGCTGGTAATGTGGAAGTGGAGTACGTGGCCCAGGAGCCTGGGACGCCTGCTTCGTTCGACCACTACGACAACGAACCTGCGGAAGACGAGGGTGTCCCAGTTTCGCGCTGGAAGAGGATCCGGGACTCGTTCAAGCCTGCCGAGGTGCCCGAACTGGACCCTTCGTTGACAGAGGCCGAGAAGATCGCCATTGCGACTGCTCAGTCTCCCTTGAAGCACACTCTGAAGGCCCGTCACTTGCAGATGATTGCCATTGGTGGTGCCATCGGTACCGGTCTGTTTGTCGGTAGTGGTACTGCGCTGCGTACGGCCGGCCCTGCAGGTATTTTGATTGGGTGGGTCGTCTCCGGTACCATGATCTACACGATGGTGATGTCTGTGGCCGAGTTGTCTATTGCATACCCTGTTGCTGGTGGTTTCACGACGTACGCTACAAGGTTTATCGACGAGTCGTTTGGTTTTGCTAATAATTTCAACTACATGTTGCAATGGCTGGTGGTGTTACCGCTGGAAATTGTGTCTGCATCTATTACTGTGAACTACTGGAATACCCCCACGAAGTACCGTGATGGGTTTGTCGCGCTGTTCTGGGTTGTTATCGTGATCATTAACATGTTTGGTGTGCGTGGGTACGGTGAGGCCGAGTTCATCTTTAGTATCTGTAAAGTGCTCATGATTATCGGTTGGATTATCATGGCCATTGTGCTTATCTGTGGTGGTGGTCCAGGAACCGGTTACATTGGTGCCAGATACTGGTACCACCCGGGTGCCTTTGCGGGTGCGACTTCAGGTGCCAAATTCCAAGGTTTCTGTTCTGTGTTCGTCACTGCTGCCTTTTCGTTCGCCGGTAGTGAGCTTGTCGGTTTGACAGCTGCTGAGGCTGCCAATCCTCGTAAGGATGTGCCTGGTGCCGCTAAGCAGGTTTTCTGGAGAATCACTATGTTCTACGTGGTCTGTCTGCTGTTGATCGGTATGTTGGTTCCATACAACGACGACCGTTTGATTGGTGCTTCCTCTGTGGACGCCGCTGCTTCGCCCTTTGTCATTGCCATTAAAAACCAAGGTATCAGTGGTTTGCCCAGTTTGGTCAACGTCGTCATCCTTATCGCTGTCATTTCTGTCGGTAACTCCGCCATCTACGCTTGTTCGAGAACTCTTTCTGCGTTGGCAGAACAAGGCTTTTTGCCCAGATGCTTCTGCTTCATCGACCGTATGGGTAGACCCATGGTCGGTATTGCAGTCACTTCTGCCTTTGGTCTGATTGCCTTTGTTGCAGAATCTGACAAAGAGGGTGAAGTGTTCGACTGGCTATTGGCCCTTTCTGGTCTATCCTCCTTGTTCACATGGGCAGGTATCTGTTTATGTCACATTCGTTTCCGCCGTGGTCTAGCCGCACAGGGAAGATCTACCGACGAGTTGACCTTTGCCTCCCCCATGGGTGTTTGGGGTTCGTATTGGGGGTTCTTCATCTGCATCATTGAGTTGGCCGCCGAATTCTATGTCTCTTTGTTCCCACCAGGAGGTACTCCAAATGCAAGTGACTTCTTCATGGGCTACCTGTCTCTCCCTATTGTCATTGCGATGTATATCGCCCACAAAATCTGGAAGAGGAACTGGAAGCTCTTCATTAGAGCAAAGGATTTGGACTTGGACACCGGTCGTAGAGAGGTTGATCTAGAGTTGTTGAGACAAGAAGTTGCCGAAGAGAAAGCCGCTCTTGCCCTAAGACCGTGGTGGTTCAGAACCTGGAAACTATTTTGTTGAACGTGTAATTATATGTATTTCTAATGAGCAGCAAAAGGCTGTGAATTTTTTGGACCTTTCAGAAATATGTGTGCGTCATCAAAGCATTATAGAGAGCTAAAAGTATGATTATTTAAAGCAGAAAAATTTGCATCGCTAGAAGTTTTTAACACATAAATAATAATGGCTATTAAGAAACCTAATTTCGATTCAAAATCTTTGGACTTCTTGCGTAAGGTTGCGCCAGTGATCTTGACAAGGCATTGAGGCGTTTTTCTGGAGTTTTTTCTGTGAAAATGCCTTTTGTCGGGCAAAACGAAATATTTCGAAATATATACTGTGCCTTATGAGTTCACCCCACGACTTAACGTAAAATTTCAATGAGTTCTAAAAGTAAAATGCCAATACCTACGTAAGAGCTTTAAGGATGGAGGGGGGAGGGATGCCACCAGAGCTCCTTTGAGAAATTTCTTAGTATATTACTTGTATGATTTCACTGCGCATTAACCTACATCTGAAAGCACTGAACTATTCAAAAGTTGAAAAATCCAATCCAACTTTGAAGGCAAGGGCGGTCTCGCAACATCACACAGTTCGTAAAACTGTTGACTAATAAATAGCAAGGCAGCTTTTGTTGTATTGTTATAATAGGTATATGGATGATTCAAAAAAAAAAAAGGAGAAAAAACAAGTTTTGGTATGCCACAAGCTTAGATAATTCATTTGGAGCAGAGCGATATTGAGCCATGACTCTTCTAACCCTTAAAACCTCTTTGATATTTCTTTAATTTTTGGGTTTTTTTCAATAGTTCTCCACTACTATTCTGGTCTGTTTGCACAACTTGATACTTCGGACAGCTTTGCATTTATCCGTCTCATGAATGATCTCTAAGCACCTTCATTGTAATGGTGTGTCATCATGTAGCATCATCTATAGTGTGCTTCTCTATCTTACGATAATATGGTTGAAAGCCTTGTGATGATCTTATTGCTTTTAGACAATCTTGTGTTTAGCCTCAGAATATTTAATAAATAACGGGCATGTGGCGTAGTTGGTAGCGCGCCCCCTTAGCATGGGGGAGGTCTTCGGTTCGAATCCGGACTTGTCCAACCTCTACTTTTTTCATTTTTTTTTTACCTATCGCTCCTTCTTGTTGATCATCGAGTTCTCTTCCGCTCAGCTAGTCTTGATTGCATCAAAATGCCTTTAACTAGCCTTATAAACAGCCAACTGACTGGTGCTCCCTTCATGTGGGTAAATGAGTAGTTCGCCAGATTACGAAAGTAGCAGTAATGAATCTGAGGACGAGCCACTCCGCAGACCCATATATATGCGTTCAGCCAAGCGGCCTCAACCACTAAATCAGCAGCAAACCAAACATTTCAAGCCAGCGATAAACCAAAAGCGTACTGTTAAAGTGCCTCGCAGGCCTTTGCTCTTTGAACAAGCTTCAGGTGATATGAAAGGCCGTCCCCGCCAAACCTGTGCGAAGGATGCATCGCGGTCGGGCAGTGAGCCCCTCTTTGAATTTGGCGACCCGGTCAATGGCTACAAGTTCATAACCACTTCTGAACAGTTCCACATGTGGCGAAAAAAGACAGTTCAGGAACGGCCTGAATCGCCGCCGCCTATGTCCATCGAAATACAACATTTACGCCAGTATTGGTCAGAACCTCGAGGTGAGCATCTACCGGTGGAGCCGGGCGACGAACTCACGAAGGATACAGTGCGTAATTTTTATCAGCGTAGCTGTCGGGTACTGGCTGCTGATATGAAGACCTTGCTCAAGGCGGAGCGTATACGCTGGCATCCTGACAAATCCTCGCGACAAGATGCAACTCAAGTGTTCCAAATAATCAACGATCTATGGGAGTCCCTACAAAGCATATAAAATATTAACTTCTGCTCTTTTTTATTTTTTTATTATTTTTTTTTCTTTTTTTTGACTATACTTTATTGCGTATCCTTAGGTGTTGGTGTTGCTTCCGCATCTACGCCATCCTGTGCGTCATGGGCGGCTGGAGCTCCCTTAGACTGAAGTTTTTTCCTTTTGGTGGGAGGTTCCTCGTGATGGGGCTCCTCGGTCGTGTCCTCCTCGGCTTCATCCTCCTCGACCTCTTGCGCTGCGTCATCGTCTTCATCTTCAGCTTCTTCAGCTTCTTCGTCTCCTTCTTCCGCCCCTTCCTCGTCACCTTCGTCATCGTCTTCTTCGTCGTCGTCGTCCTCTTCTTCCTCTTCCTCTTCCTCTTCGTCTTCTTCCTCATCATCTACGCCAGGCTGCTCTGGTGGGTATACATCTCCTTCGTTCTCATTATCCCACACAATGTTAAACCTCGTAACGCGTGGCTTCTCTGCTAATATATTTCTGACGACATGTTCCACTTGAACTTTTGCCGGCGGATTCTCCCTCAGTTCTTCATCATCGTATTCGTTGTTCACGTAATAACCGACTCTGACAAATTCCCTGCCATCGTAAGAGCAGCTTAGCAAGATCACCGTCACACTAACTAGCTCGCTGGCTGGAATCAGTTCAGGGGAGGGCGGGTCTGCGGTAAAGACGAATTTATTCACTCCAACAGGTACAGGCCCTACAAGAATGGAATCGAGTTCTTGATCATGCTCCAATGAACGTGATGAGCCGACGTAGGTGAGTTTCCATTCCAAATCATTCTTCAGCTGTTCCTGGCATTCAAAAGTTATTTCGAATTGGTAAGGTTCTGTGAATTTGGCAGGATTGTTCAAAACTTTGATACCGAGTAATGATACAACTGACATAATGTCCACTTAATGGCCGTGGTGGTAAGGGGCAAAGTACTCAATTGTTCAATAACTCTACTACCAAAGAGTTTAAGGACTGGGGCTCTATGGTGGTGGCTTCTTTTTTTTTTTTTTTTTTTTTTTTTTTTTTTTTCAAACTACGCGACGCGGCGCGCTTCAATGCACGTGATTATCACATGAAGCGGAGATACTCGAGACGTTCCAAAATTTTCTTTTTACTAATTCTGTTTATTCAATTTTTTTTTGTCTTCTTTCCTTAGGGCATCGCTCACCCCAGGCAGTATATAAACACATTGTAAACTTCTACGACTTTTTATCGCAGTCTTTTCAATTCTTATTCTTTTTTTTTTAAAATCTGTGTCGACGTACTTCAGTATGTAATCACCCCCCTGCACTTTACTAGCAACCTCTACTGCTAACTGGTGTTGCGATTTCCCGCGGTTTTCCCATCCACCTTTCCCTCGAACTCTAACTAACGCCGTTTACAGTAGGATCATTTCTATAGGAATCGTCACTCTTTGACTCTTCAAAAGAGCCACTGAATCCAACTTGGTTGATGAGCAAAGTAGCCTTTGTGCCCTAGAGTGAGAACGGATGAAGTAGCTTGGTCCACAGCCCTCAGCGGTTTGGCCATCTGCCAATTTTGTTGCCTTCAATAAATTCTACTTTAGGCGCGATGATCTTGGCCCACCTTCAGTGCCCCACCTCGGGGAATGATTCTGGGCGGGCGCAAACGGCAATCTGACAAGTACATCATATCCTCTCCTTATTTCACAAACAAAGGCTTGGTTGTGGCTCAAGCAAAAGAGGTTTATGTTTGCTTTCAATGGTGTAGCGGTTCTTACTTTAACCTACCATTTGTTTCTAAATTTACGTAGTGGCTTCACTTGGGAGCACAGTTCCCTTGAGAATCATGCCATAGAACCCCTTGGGCGATACTGTTAGGCCATGCGGTTGGTTGGACCATTCGGCAAGTACCAAGTCAAATGTGTGCTGTTATGGGTAAGATTACAGGTAAGATTACAGCACGATAGACCATAATTTGCTCCCATCGCTTCCTACACACGCGCACACACTCTATGCACCGTTTAACATTCGATTATTTCTACGTCTGGTCTATGCGCCATTCTTTTGTTGCACCCGGTGCGCCCGCTACACTCACTTGACGCTTCTCTGCCCTCGCTGCCCTCGCTGCCCTCGCTGCCCTTCGTCCTCCCCCCTTCCCCCCATCCCTTTCTTCGCCCTGCGCCCCCCCTGCCAAGTCCGATTAGGGCTGCAAGAGTAATAAGTTGCCTAGATCGGAGACGTTACAGCGCGTGGCTGCACTTGACAGGAAGATCATTGGAGCCGTGTCAATCGAACAATCATGCTTCCAAAAAGAAACGAATCCCCATAAAAAGAAAAGCATAAAAATTTAGCTGCAAAAAATGAGGTCATCGTGGTGTCAAAACAACCAGTTTCCGTATTGGGAGTACTAATCAACAGACCCAAAGGGGTAAATGCCGTGCAGAAATCTCTGCGAAGAGGGATTACCTCTTTGAGGCATCTTATTGTTTTTTTGCCTTTCGTCAAACAATGGGCACGTGATATGCGCATTGTCGACCGTGCCTACTCGCGGAGAGGCTGTGTGAACGAAGGCGGTACCCGCTTGGGCGCAGCGAGTATGCAACAAGTATGCGACTGCGAGCTTATTGAATTAACACATCAACGCCTTCACTAGAATGCCACTGCATGCCCACTCCGCGACATGCTTATAAATGAATAGCGCTCCTGCCAACCTCTCTGTCCAGAGACAGCATCCCCCCCCGATCCCGACACATTGGCATTGCTCAGCTGACAGTCGCACCCGGCCGACAGACGTAGTAAACCATCTTTTTGAGTCTGGTGTGGTTATACTAGTGTCAGGGCCTGGTGCGACTTGCAACTCACGCAACGCGGCCTCTCTGGAAACTGAGAAAGACAGGAAGGGAAGAGAAGAGGGTTTATCCGCCTTCTTTTATACCTTTTTTTTTTTTTTACTTCCCCCGCCTTTCTCCTCACGATAATATAGCTGTCTGTATATGGTACGAACAACGATAGGCGCCGAGGCAATACCCCGCACTTGGCGCACTGCACCCCAAAATCGCGCACGGGCCGCCCAGCCCAGCCTAGCCGCCCAGCTTAGCCGCCATCGTCACGCACGCCCCCCTTCCTTATGGCCGGCCCGCGTATCACGTGCTTTAGATCTTGTGCCCCTCTCCCTTCCCCTCTTCGATGACGCGTTTCAACGTGACGCGTTTCAGCCGACGCGTCTCATGCGTGCCGTCGATCGCACGCTTTGTGCCGCACGGTTCTGTCATGCGTAGAGAGCACCCAGACCATAGATTCGCCAATCATGTTTCCGATTCAGGAAAGATGTAACAGATTCTATTCGTGTTTCTTTTTTTTCCCGGTGGCTAAATTTTTCGTTCTCCTGACAGCTTGATTTTTCTTCCAATTTTTCGCCTCCGCCCCTCCTTACTGCCTGATCTGGTACGCTTATTGGTATTCCCGCACCGCCTCGCCCAGAGGATCTCGCAGAGATTCCGGCCAGATCTCGAAAGTAAACAGGGCGGTTACCGCATCGAGTTGGCGACCATAGGCTCAGCTACAAGCGCATGTATAAAAGAGATGGATGAAAAAGGTGGAAATGACGGTAAAATAGGTTTATTTTGATCTGTTAATAGGCGGTTTGCTTCTACATATCTCAGCAGAATTAGGTTGACATCGCTTACCACACATACCACTGTGTTTTCACTCCTTTCCGATAACCATTCGTTCATTCCTTGCCCATAATCATGAAGTTTTCACAGGTTTTGATTGCGTCCACTTCCGCCGCCGGCGTCTTGGCGGTGCCAGCTCGTCATGCGGACCACCACAGAAGGGACAGCGTCGTCTACGTGACCAGGTTTGTTGACCAGAACGGTAACGCCATCACCGAGAGCGCCTTGGCGCCAACTACCAGTGCTGCCTCGCAGTCGGTAGCCACCGCGAGTGCGCTCACAGGCAACATGAAGGGTGCTCAGACCACTCTCGCGCCCTCTTCCGGTGCCTCGAGCTCCAGCGCCTCCGCTGCCAGCAGCTCCCCTTCGTCTTCCGCTTCGAGCTCGAGCTCGAGCTCCAGCAGCGGCGGTTCCGGCGACTTCGAGGACGGCACCATCTCCTGCAGCGACTTTGGCATCTCCGGTTATGATGGTGTTGTCTCTCTAGACTGGGTTGGCTACGGCGGCTGGGCCTCGGTTATGAACCCCGACGGTAACACTGCCGACTCGTGCCAAGACGGCTACTACTGCTCGTACGCCTGTAACCCAGGTATGTCGAAGACCCAATGGCCTTCTAACCAGCCCTCCGATGGCCGCTCTCTCGGTGGTTTGTTGTGTAAAAATGGTAAACTGTACAGATCGAACACAGACACCAACAGTCTCTGTGAATCTGACGAAAGCGGTTCCACTGCCGTCAACAAGAAGGGCGAGGACATTGCGATGTGCAGAACTGACTACCCAGGCTCCGAAGCCATGGTGATCCCAACTGTTGTGGGTGCCGGCTCCTCGGAATCCCTGTCTGTTGTCGATGAAGACTCCTACTACCAGTGGCAGGGCAAAAAGACCTCCGCTCAGTACTACGTTAACAACCCTGGCGTTTCCAAGGAGGATGGCTGCGTCTGGTCATCTTCCGGTTCCGGAAAGGGTAACTGGGCCCCACTAGTGGTCGGCTCTGGTTACACTAACGGCATCACCTACTTGTCTATCATGCCAAACCCCAACAACAGTGATGGCCCCAGCTTCAACGTCAAGATCGTCGGTGACGACGTGGACGGTGACTGTAAGTACGAAGACGGCTCGTTTTCTGGCTCTAGCTCGGACGGTTGCACCGCTGCCGTCAGATCTGGCTCGGCCCAGCTCGTCTTCTACTGAGCTCGTTCCACACAGCCCCTTCCCTTCTTTTGCCGAACACCGCGCCGTTGTGCGTAGGTGCCTCTCACCTGGATGCATCCACCATCCGATCTTTGGTTCGTTGAAAATAGTCTGCTGGAAGACACTAGGACTAGCAAATGCAAGCGCAACTTTTGCTACAGTTCCGTCATACCCCTATATAGAAGTGTCTCGCTTGTTTTTTTGTTGTTTTCGCTTATACCTCTTGTTAAGTTAAGTTAAGTTTAGTTTAGTTTAGTTAAAATTTCAAGTTTTGAAGTTTATTTCTCTATAAACTGTTTCATTTAACTGTGAAGGGACCTGCTAGTGCCATTGCTGGTTCGTCAACGCTGTTGTGGCTGTAAGACAGGACACCGACACCGCCAGCTTCTAGTAATAGATTGGGGTTCTTGTTAAGATACTGAAACGTCTTCAAGTCAATGTTTGGCAACGTCTTGTCATCCACAATGTAGGGAGATGTGGCGGGTGATGGTTCGACAGCGCTAATAGGCTCTTCGATACCAAGACCAAACCACAGCGCTGCAAAGTACCGCAAGAAATGACCGTGGGCAAAGACCATGATATCGGAAGCAATTCCCTGCTCCAAATGCAAGCGATGGATTGCTTGGATTCTCGCGATGGCACGAGAGCACCGCAAACCGATCTGCTTGGTAGATTCACCGTTCTCACACCCGTCTCTCCAGATAACCCAAGGTCTCTCACGATCTAATCCGCGTGATTGGCGCAGCTGCACAATTTCTTCCGTCAACAATCCTTCGTAATCACCGTAATCCCACTCGTGCAAGTCGTCATCGACTACCACTTTGATGCGACTTCTCTGCTCCTCGGTCATTCTCTCCAACATCAGCCGCACTGTGTCACGGGCTCTCTTACGAGGACTAGTGAACACATATGTGATGTTTTCAGGCTTTACAAATCCGTATTCTACTAGAGCCCCACCGGAAAGACGTACAAGTTCTTCACCATGTGGTGTCAAAGGCAAGTCAGTATTACCAGTAAACTGTCCTGTTTGCGACCACTCGGTCTGACCGTGCCTGACAATAATGCATCGTGGAGTGGGTGCCTTGGGGTGTTGCGTCACCATTGCTGCGTTGTTAATTTGTCGACTCGAGATTTAGTCAATAGATTAAACAATGCACATCAAGTTTTTTTTTTTTTTTTTCATATTCAATTTTTTTTTTTTTTTTTTTTTTTTTTTTTTTTTTTTTTTTTTTTTTTTATTTTATATAGTGAAAAATGAGATATTAAAATTAGGTTATCATGGTCATCGCATCGACTGATGAGACGAGACGAGCACGAGGTTTGACTGCTGTGATCGTTGGTCGAACCTCGCGTGGCTTCTGTCGATTACGGTTGTATCGTGGGGTGGGTTTTAGTCTGCTTAGGGGAAAAAGTACGCGAGCATTATTACGTATATCCTTTTCACACAAAGGCAGTTTACAACGCTGAGTAAAGCCGGGATTCAGTAAGGAAGATGAAGCGAGACGCTTTGATCCAGCTGGGGGTGGTACTGGGGGTCCTTCTTGTCTTTCTCTTAGGGCAAGCCGGCTTGAGATCAATTGAAAAGGTCGATGAAGATGGCTACTTCACCCGACCATCGCAGGTGCGAAGGTTTGTCAACGAAGATGCAAGCCTACGCATACCGTTTCTCGACAAGCTAAGCAAGTACTGGTACGTGAACGGAAATACGGAGATAAGAAATGCCGAATATGTCCGATTAAGCAAAGTTGGGTCTCCCGCCGATTATGGAGTGTTGGTCTCCAACGGTGTCGGTGACAATACAATGAACGATTTTGAAATAGTAGTCAAGTTTAGGATTACTCCTAAAAGCAATCGTAACAGGAGAAACGGAGGTGCCCCCTGGATGGGGGATGGTATGGCAATCGTCATCACATCAGAGAAGGATTTTGTTCATCCAAATAGGTACACTTCTGCATACGCGAAGAAACAATACGACATCAATTCCGGTGGCGTTCGTCTAGGAAATACTGAGATGATGGGATTTCCATGCAATTTGCCTGGGTTAAATCTAGTCATTGACACTTTCCAAAACAGCAAGTCTGCGGGAGCCATGATCCCCTTCCTGGACATCATGATCAACACCTCACCTAGGGAACAATACTACGATGCGGCCTCAGACGGAGCAAGATCTACTGCTATAAAACTTACCAACACTCCGTTACGTCTCAAGAGAAGCGTAGTTCAGGGGGACATCACGGAGATTCGCATCATATACATGGAGAGTATAAACACGATAAAAGTGGATGTAAAATATGCACAAGAGGGTGATTTCTGGATTGAGCTGTACCAATCTCAATTACAGGTTCCTGTACCGAAAAACGCAAAAACAGGCCAGCGATACGTAGGCGTCGGCAGTCTCACTGGGGAACTTACGCAGACAGTGGACGTGCTGTCTGTGGACACCAACGAGTTCCATCTTAAAAACCAAGACGAATCGTCAGAGGTCACTTACGACTACGCTAAGGAAGTGCAGTTGTTTTTAGCTCAAGAGTTTGATCAGAGAGTGTCCTTGGAAGAGGACGAATTCCAAAAATGGAAGATGTTAAGAGCACAACCCAATTTTGCATTGCTCGACGCCTCCCAAACAGCATCACCACGCAGGCGGAAGTCCACAGCAGGTAGCGGGATTGTCTGGCTGGGCAAGATGATCGCGCTGGCCATCCTTATCGTTGCTCTCTACTTGGCATCCGTCTACATCAGGGTCAGCGTTAAGCACATTCACAAGACTCAAAGACGCAGAAGAGCTCATTCGGTGGGGCTTTTACCTATTTAAAGGAAAAAAATTTAAAAACTTCTAACTCCTTAATTAATCTCTGCGGGTCTGCTGGAAATGGAACTGCGATCCCCAAAGTTCCTTTTGCACGCCAAAGATTTTACCCAAGATAAAACTACCTTGTAATTTGTTACTCTTTATCATGGTGAACCCCTTTTGTTTCAAAATCTTCTTGCTGTCCACATCAAAGGAGTAAATATCTATCAGAAGCTGCATCTTGCCCTTGTAATGGCCCTTGACGAACTTCTGCTTGGTGTGGACCATACTCCAGTCTATTAAATCTTCAGTGATACCGCTTTTCTCGTATACTCTGCGAGAACCCATCGTGGCCACGCTCATCACTAGGTCTTCCTTCGTCGACAAAATTTTGTTCTGCACAAGAGATACAAGTGCCACAGGAGTGTCTCTGTAGATAACAATGTAAGTGTCTTTGGCGTGCTCTAGTTCCTCCTTTGTACATTTACCTTCAGCTAATTTTTTCAAATCAATGTCAAATACGCTTTTGCCCTGACTACTGACAATCTCCTTAGTCATAGAGTTGAAAAAAGATTCTGTCACTCTCGACATAAGAGTAAACACAACCATGGTGCCCAAACAGCCAACAATAATAACAGTAGGCACCACACTCTTGTTATTAGAAAACAATTGCCACATGAAGTTGACAAACCCATGAGACTCGTCCATATAAGGCACGGTCACTCTTGGAGCAGCAAAATAGATGGCAAGAACCCACACAAAGGCCACAACTATCGGGTGGCCCAATATGGCCATGTTGGCCAACGATTCCTTCTGTTTGACGAAATCTGCGGCGAGGTTCAAAGCTGCCGTAGCATACTCCGGCTTCAAATCAGAACTGAGTATAGTAGCCGGAGTTTCGCTGTTCAGCGGGCCCTGAAGATGGGCATCAACCTGTTTAGCGGGCTTCCTGTTCCTTACCTCTTTTGACATGCTATCTGGTGTTCTTTCTTCCGTGATTCTTCTTTGACGAGTGAGTATTACTGTATGAGCATTTGTACAGACAGATTTTCACCAGTAACGGGCTCGTGGGTATAGGAAAAGTGGAAAAAAAAAAGGTTTGGAAGAGAAAGAAAAAGAATACCCTATCACGTGGGGCTATTTAACAGTATCATGGGTAGTATGGCTATTAATGCTTTCTCGCTCCCGCTCTCTGTCCCGCTCTCTCTCCCTCTGGATCGGAGTTTGCCTCATACTGCTGGGCCGTGAGATGTGTAGTGGATGATGGTGATGGTGATGGTGATGATGCAGCGAGGGTGTTGGTGAGCCCAAGTTTGTAGTGGTGGAAGTGGCTGCAGAGCCATGCCTTGTCCTGTCAAGAATGCTTGCCGGTGGGATTGCTACTGTACTGGAGTTCGTCTCCGTAGTGCGTCCAGAGACCATCGTTGCCCTTGTAGATTGCAAAGAGTGAACATCTGAGAAAGTAGATGACTTGAAAGAGGAAGAGCACATGGAGAAAAGAGCCTGTATGCTGACATTATCAGTGCTATCTGAATCGTCTTCTCTTGTCGGTACCACATCTGAATCTGTGTCTTGGCGTAACCGCTTGGGCTCATCACCCCATAATACTTTCATCGATACGGAATCTGTTCTCGGCGGAGATAGTTCGTGGATGGCTTCGGTGGAGGAGTGACTCAGGACATCACTGACTGGGCATTCGCTGCTACTACTATAAGAGTTTGATTTAGTGCCTTCTATCGAGGAACCACATGCTGCCCCTGGTTGTGGTAAGGTGGGTGGTGTGCTTTCCTTTGTTGGTTGGATGATCTTTTTCACCCACACAGACAATTTCTTCTTTCTTCCGAGAAACGTGTGGTCGTTGTCACTGGCGTGGTTGTTTGACGTTGCCATTTTACTTGGTAACTTGTTTCAATAAGCACCTACTTGAGGAGGGTCCAAGGATCAAATCGTCCGTGAGAAGCCCGAAACATAACGCCACGCGGCGTTCGCAAACGCTCACGCATCGACACATACAACGATAACAACAACAATAGCAGCAGACAAGAAAAAAAAGAGTGCTCCCAAAAAATATACTTGTGCGAATATATATATATATATCTAACCTGTCCCTAGACAATCACTATCTGCCGGTACCCGCTGTGGGATGCGGCCGCCACGATTGCAACCGTTAACAGCAAGAAGGGCACGGCTAGTTATTCACCGTCGCGGCTGGCGAGCGTAGGCACCGCATCCGCAGCTGCGCTTTCGACTTCCTTCACCTTCTCCTCCAATTGGGCACTGTTCGACTTCAAGTTCTCCAGCGTGATGTTCTTGAGATCCACGCCAGTGGATAGAATGGCCCTTGGGATACTTTCCGACTTGTTGAGGTTCGTCTCGTACGCAGACGACACGGTTTTGTACGTCTCCATAGCATGTGACCTCGTTGGCTCCACATACTCGGTCTGTATCCTGTCTGCGACGGGTTTGAACAATTCGTCGTATTTGCTCTTGGCGTAACCAGTGGTCTTATCGATGTAGTCGGATTGCACCTTTTCCTGCAGGTCCTTCGAGATTCCTCTCGTAGTGCTGCGAAGCTCTTCAAGATGGGGCAGTGACTTCGAATCGTCGGGCGCAACATGGGGAGCCCCAACTTGTTTAGACCCCGCAACAAAATGCGTTAGCAGCAGATTCATCAGGTTGGCCCAGTAGTCAACACAGAAAAACACCAGCCACACTCCCGGCCTGTCACCGTGCGAGTGCCACTTCTGCAAAAACGCACCCAGACCCTCCCTTAAAACCAGCAGAGCAAACAGTTCGTCCAACTTCTTCCCAGTACCGCTGACCACGTTATAGCCAACCTTAACGAAGCGAGGGGTCATCGACGACTCCAAAACCATATCGCGGGTGTTCGCAGCCAGCACAAGCGCCCACGATAGCACCGAGTTCACCACGGGCAGGTTGACAACCTTATCTACGCTATTAGCCAGCAGTGGATAGCGGTAGAGGTTAGTCAAAGTAGGCGAATTCGTAGCGAACTTGTCGGTACTGTCCTTGTCAACCACTATCTTGGAACTGGAGGAACCACGTCTTGATGTCATGTTTACAAGTGATTATGGTTATACTTTTAACTTTATTATTGCCTGCAGGTGTAGGAAAGAAAAGAGTGCGGATACTTTTCTTGCGCCCCTTTACTGCTTTCTAATATAGCGCGCTCCGGGGAAAGGGGCGGCCGAGGGGTCGCACGCATCGCAAGGCTTATCAGCGGCTAAGAATGTGCAGGAAGTGAAACCGCAGTGTCTTAACGTACGTGCATCTATATATAAATGACTGCATGCATGCCTGCCCACTTCTTGGTTGATTTACGAGTTATAATTATAATTATAGTTACTGTAGTACTTCTTCTTTTTTGAAAGGATAAAACTATTTATGCATTTCTACTCAAACATTTGTGGGAGGTTGGGTAGGGAACCGTGAACGCCCCAACTTGTCCAGCGACCTACGTTGCTATCTTGAGAGTATATGAGTAGATTCAAGCGATGAGCCCGCGTAAACCTTCTTAGGACTGCTTGCAATCTGGTGGTGGCGCCTCCCTCTTGTCAGCGAAGTCGTCTTCTTCATCTTCGCCATCGTCGTCATCGTCGTCGTCATCGTCCTCCGCTTCGTCGTCGTCTTCTTCATCGCCTTCTTCGAACTCATCCTCCGGGTCATTGTCGAATTCGAACTCCAGCGCAGCGCCAGTGAACCAGTCGATGGCACGGGGCACCAACTTGTCTTTGAGCTGCTCACCAATGGAGTAGTCTAGGGCAAGTCGCTGCTCCAGTTCTTCGAGCTCGTCTTCGTCTTCCAAGCTGTCTTCGTTCTCGCCTGACTGTTTCTGGTCCTTGTCGTCCACGCTGGGGGCTCTTGGAGGATCAAAGAAGTTGAAAAAGGACTCAACGGGGGTAATCTTCTCGATGGTGCGCACTTGCTTGGTAACCTTGTTGCGCTGCTTGCGCTTCTCTACAGAGATGGTTGTGTTGGACTCGTTGTCGATCCAGTTGATCTTGTCACCTTCAGCGTGGTCGTAGATGAAATCACCGGAGTAGCCGAGTTCCGATTGGTAGTAGTAGGTCTTAGTCAATACTGTGTTGTCAAAGAAGGGGGTCTCCTCGTCAAATTTGAAAAGCAGCTTGAACCCCGGCTGGCCCTCAGTCAAGTACTCTAGCTGCACGTCCTGCAAATAGTCCAGCACTTCGGCATCGCGGTCCGTGATGGTCTCGGAAATCACTGGCAAGTTTTCCAGCGCTGTCAGCCAAAAAGAGGGAATACCCTTGAGGTCTGTGCTATCCTGGGGCGCCTGTTCCCCCCCCTCGGTTTCGGCCTCGGAGGCCTCTCCTTCATCTGCGCCTTCCATTTTTTCAATCTCCTTACCTTTTTTAATCTCCTCGGCGGTGGGTTCCTCATCCCCAACCACTATGCGACGACGACGATCGTGTAGTGGTGCGTACTTTTGCAGATATTTTTGTTCCAGCTCAAACATTTCCACCTGGAAGTCCTTTTCAATGGAGAACAAGTCATTCTGCAGTTTCTTCAAACCGTAGATTCTGCTTTTAATCTGAGGTGGCAACTGATCCACGTAACCACTGTCCTGGCCCACAAGTGAGCCTAGCTTTTCCTGGATGCTTTGCAACAGCAGTGGCTGGTTCTTGAAGGCGCTTTGGATATCTTCTTCACCGATGGTTTGAGGTAGAGCCCCAACGTCCTTAGACCCACCTTTGTTGTGAACTGGGTTCCCATTCTTCAAAAAACTGTTATTCACGACACTGGCGGGCGTGTTGTGTGGCGTGGGCGCATTATCAATCTTCATTGAAGACTTAGGTTTGGTCCTGATAGGTTCTGACATATTACAGAAGCAGGGGAAACGATAAAGTACTTGACAAACAGGCTGTGTAAAATGGCCAATGTGCAAGAAACTAAAGCTTGGATCGCCTAGTACAAATCGCACTAAAGTGTACCAGAAAAGCTCTGAGAATGGCTTTAATAATGAAGTTGGTGATGAGTTTTGGAACGTCGATATGTTTGAAAAAAAAAAAAAAAAGGAAGGAGAGCGTCCAACGTGAGACGAGTTAAAGCTACGAATCACGTGACCATAATAGAAAAAGGTAGGGGAGTGTCTGTTTCAACAAAATGATGAAACAAGTCCTTTACTTCAATCATAATTTCAACGATGACAGATCCGTAATCTACCTTGCCGAGTGCAAATTAGAGCATCAATGCCCAAGCCATGGACTTAACTGCTACTAATGACTAGTATAATAATCTCGTAAGGTGATAAGAATAATGTGACGATGGGACCAATAGTCATTACTGTGAGTGCTACTCAAATGCTCAGACATCTTTGCGCTTCTCTTATTTTCAAACCCTTGCAGAAAAAATTACTAAAAAGAGTCCAGTAGAGATGACATAACCATTCAAAAAGGTGCCTTTCTCTTTTCATCGGCAAGGCATTTTGTGGTAATACCAAGACCCCTAAGCCGGAGATGACAGGCGTAGCTCAATTGCACAGAAGCAACGTCTTTTTAGTTGTAAATAATTTGGAGTAGGTGCAGAGCCTTGTTGCCTGATCTGCGAGCTGCTCCTTTTGCAACAGTAATAACTGAATTGGAAAATTTGACAAGACAAAATTTTCGACTATTGACTGGAATATTTAAGACTTGCTATGGCAGCAGACACTTTGCCATCGAAGAAAACTAGCGTTCAGAAAGAAGCACGAAAATTAAAATAATTCTTGGTAAATTAAGATGGTAGAAGTATCAGTGGTGACAATAGCTGACTGGCATAGAATGACTAGTAGCAACCGCAAATGAATTTGTACGGAAGCTCAAGCATGAAATTTGCCTTGTTTTTGAGGGCATTCAGCATACCTTACAATTTAATACTAAAAAAAGTCATCTTTATGAATATTGTTACAAGTGGTCCTAACAGCGTGAATTGTCCCGGTGGTATATCTTTAAGCTGAAGTGAAGTAAAGTTTTGCGGAAGACACCTTTAGTTATCTGTGAGCACCGGATGCAGGGGTCTCACCCGGACGCGAGATGAAATCAAGGAGCGTATTGAATCTTGGCATATTATGAACGTCAAATATTCCCTAAGAGCTCTATAATTATTCAAACGATTACTCAGAATGGTTAAACCTATTGTAGCCCCCAGTATCCTTGCATCTGATTTTGCTCACCTGGGTTGCGAATGTCATAAAGTAGTCAATGCTGGTGCTGATTGGCTACACATTGATGTGATGGACGGCCACTTCGTGCCCAACATCACGCTTGGTCAACCCATCGTCACGTCCTTGCGCCGTGCTGTTCCCCGTGCTAATGATCCTAGCAATACCGAACACAAACCAACTGCCTTTTTCGATTGCCATATGATGGTTGAAAACCCTGAACGCTGGGTCGAGGATTTTGCCAAATGCGGCGCCGACCAATTCACATTTCACTACGAGGCTACTAAGGACCCACTAGCTCTCGTCAAACAGATTAAATCTCAAGGCATCAGAGCCGCCTGTGCCGTGAAACCAGGCACTCCGGTGGACGTCCTTTTCGAGCTTGCCCCTCACTTGGACATGGCACTTGTGATGACGGTGGAACCAGGATTTGGCGGTCAAAAATTCATGGCTGATATGATGCCCAAAGTCGAAACTTTGAGAGCCAAATTCCCTCACCTAGACATCCAAGTGGATGGTGGTTTGGGCAAGGCTACCATTCCTCAAGCTGCAGAGGCGGGCGCCAATGTCATTGTCGCAGGTACCAGTGTCTTTACTGCTTCCGATCCTCACGATGTGATTCAGTTTATGAAGAGCGAAGTTTCTAAAAACTTGCAAGCCAGAGGCTTATTAACCTAATATACATATCTGATAAATAAACATATTTCATGGAAAAAATGGCCCGCCTAGAGTAGTCCCTTGACCTTCCTGGAATAAGTTGCTGCTACTCTGTGTATCTTCGATAGCACTCCAAAGAGCATCCTTTACAGTGGTAGATTTGTGATCAATTTCCGGTTCGACTTCCATGTCGTCCTCCAATTTGGCCTGAACATCGGTGAGTAACTTTCTCCGTTCAGCGTATTTCAAGTTTCTCTCTATCTTCTGTTGGCGCTTCTTGGACAACGTCTTGCTGGTAACGGTACCCTGGGGAGCCCCTTTGAAATACAAATCTAAGGCCACAGACTTGACCTGACCACTCTTAGAATCATCGCTAGACCTTGCCGGCTGAAACAGACCTTTCCTCTCACGGTCTGCTCTTTTCCTGGCGAGCGACTGGTTCTTGTGCTGAATATTTGAGGTGAGCTTGGGCTTATTAACGGAGTTTCTGGAGGGCATCTTACTTTCTTCGACACTGTTGTAATTTCTGTATTCCAGCGATGAGATTAAATTTTCAAAATTTTCGCTATGTAAACAACAAAAAACGAAAAAAAATACTGGGCCAAGCAAAAGATATAAGAAACAATCTGCAAGGGTAATCATATAATTAATATGCTTCAAACATAAATTACCATTCTTGGATTTGAGTAATCTCTTGATATTTTTGGAGTGCTCGCTTTAAGCAATTAAAGTTACAAGGCAACGGAATCGAATCCTGTGGATGGCAATCATCGTATAACATAAAACCGCTTGCATTAGCTCATGCAGCGAATTCACAATGCATAGCCTGCATATACAATTGTAGATATAGATGATCCCTGAATGTCAACTTGTTTGCTGTTCCCAATGCGTTCAAGTCTAGACCGACCTCGCCTCGCTCATAAACCATGGAGGAAAACACTAAAAGTACGTGAACGAAGCAGTTAAAAGGTCAAAAGCTCTAACAGCAGGCTGAATTCAGGGCTTAACAGTAATAAAGAGTGGTAGAGATGACGGAAAAAACCAATGAGGAAGATGTTTTTGAATTTTTAGAATCCCTACCGGAAGCTAAAGGAGCAGATAAGGGTGGCAATGTCAAGAGTGGTAAGCAGGGGAATGAGGATATCATGGACTTTCTGGACGAGTTGGAAAAGAGTAATTTGAGCGTGTCGAAGGAAGGAGCAAACACCAAAAAGTCACCTTCTGTGCAGTCCAAGGAGGTCGAAGGTGTCGAGCAGAAAAAAGAGGCTAAACAGACTAAGGAGTCTAATGAGACCGCAATCAACCATGAGCCAGCTGCTCCGTCTCCTCAATTGAACCAGACAATCGATAGAAGCGAAGGAGAGAAAGGTAATGATGGTACACCTGTAGAGTCGAGAGAGGAGACTCCTCTGAATGATCCGATCACATCTATTTCCAACTGGTGGACTTCTTCTGGATCTGCTACCGTTTCTAACATCTGGAGCAGAACTACCGAACAGGCTTCCCAAATTAAAACTCGTCTCGCACAGGAGCAACTGGATCTCACATCAAGACTTAACTCCAAAGCTATAACTGAATTGGCGAAGAATCTCCAAAAAATTGTTGTGGGGGAGACCGAAGAGGTCTTGCGTATCCACTTGGTGCATGATCTTGTTAATTTTCCATTCTTGCAGGGCATTGTGGACCAAAAATTTAATGAAGTGTTCAGTTCTCAAGTACAAGGTGGCATCAGAGTTTTTTCAGACCAGTGGGGTCACCCACACAAGAATGAAAGCGATGTACAATCATACTTCTCAAGTCAGCAACCTAAACTCAACATATTCAGCGGCAAGATTACAGATGGTGAGAAGCTTGCATTTGCAAACTTAGACAATGCTATCAAATTATTCCAAAAGGCCCACGAAGAGTACATGAGGCAGAAGGAGGAAAGTTTCAGATCCGCAGGGCAAGAGCATGATAATCAGGAGGAAGATGACCAGGAAGACCGCATCAGCGACATCTTTATCTCAATTCTTCCTGTCGCAATCCCCACCAAGCAAGATGATACCGGTGAAATAGTTACTATCGATCCTCACCAACCAGGAAACTTCAGCTTTACTATTGTATTTAAGGATATTACCAACGACATTTCGACGATTACAAGATCGCAGGGATTTCCCTTAAGATGGGTAGGTTGGCTTGAAGGGGACTCTGAGTGGAAGACTAAACTAAAAAAGGAGCAGGAGGAGAAAGCTCAGGAAGAAAGATCTTTAGAAGAGGACGAAGAAGACGTCGACCCAAGTGAATGGGTCAGAGATTGGGTCGAGGATGGCCTTAATGTGGCCTTCGGAGTGGTGGCGCAAAATTATGTGATTGAAAGAATGGGCTTCTAGCTATATATTTTTACGTACCGTATCATACTCATTATTCCGTGGCATCATTACCCATGCGTTGCTGCTCCCAGTCGACCCACAATGAACTCGAAGGTTTCCAGTACCCCTTTTTGACACACTCTTCTAACTGGCTGTGAAATAAAGGGTCATGAGAGGGCTTCGCCAAAAGGCTCTTAACATTTGGAACTTGTTGGGCGAGTACCGTAGGGTTGACCGACTGCATGTATCGTAATTGATCCAAAGTCGGGAAGCTGTGGGCCAACTCCAACTTATACTTTCCAGTGGCGTGAGCCTTGAGCGAATCTAGGATCTTTTGATTGGGAGAGTGCAAACCATCAGAAAATAGAGTAATAATACGGGGTTGACTCTGCAAAGTACGGAAGAAAGACATGCTTATATCTTTATAAATGTCACTCACAGTAAAGGTTGTTCTTCCTCAATACCCTCATCTGCACTTTTTCCACCTTTTGAAGACATGAAAAATGAAAAAAAAAAAAAAAAAAAAAGATACAATAAAATAAGTAGATACATGTAGACAATTCGCTGGAATCCAGTAAGCAAACACGAGACAAACCAATACTGCCCTAGGGCTGAATAGAAGTTTAAAGAGTTAGTTAAGATGGCTGAAGGCATTACGGAAACTCAGGTGCCTGAGGGACATAATTCGGTCTCTCCTATGGCACATTCCAAAAAGATTACTGAAGGTGAAGCTGATCTTTACCTGGATCAATACAATTTTACCACTACGGCAGCCATTGTTGGATCTGTAGATCGCAAGGTTTTTGTACTTCTACGTGATGGCAAGATGTTATTCGGGGTCCTAAGAACTTTCGACCAATACGCGAACCTGATATTGGAATACTGCGTCGAAAGGATATACTTCACCGAAAAGAATAAATACGCAGAGGAGCCAAGAGGGCTTTTTATGGTTCGTGGTGAAAATGTCGTCATGCTTGGAGAAGTCGATATAGACAAGGAGGATCAGCCTTTGGAGTCTATGGACCGTATTCCTTTCAGAGACGCCCTCAGAGCCAAACAGCAGCACGATGAGTCTCGCTTCAAACAAGAGACCATTAAGGGGAAGCAATTAGCTCGTTACGGTGTACTTTATGACTTCCATAAATCAGATATGTATTAGCGTCGTGTAACACGGTCTTTGAAAAATTTGAGATGAGATGAGCTCGAGCTTCTCATGGACAATCGGTTTGGTGATAGGGAGTAAGTAGGAGCATTCGAGGAGCTATGTCTGCATTTTCATACAAGGATATCATCCAGGAAGGAGACCTGGCACTCGTTTGGGTATCCAGAGATAATATAAAGCCAATTGTGATCGATGCAAAGTCAATGTTTAACACAAGATATGGTTCTTTCTCTCACAGTAGTATGATTGGCAAGCCATATGGGTCGCAGATTGCCATAAGAACGAAAGGGCAGAACAGATTCTCTTTTATCCATGTCATGCAGCCTTCAGCAGAGCTCTGGACGCTGTCATTGCCGCACAGAACTCAGATTGTATATACTCCAGACTCTTCTTTTATCATGCAGAGACTCAACTGTAATCCTTGCTCTACTGTTATTGAAGCCGGTACTGGGTCTGGTTCTTTTTCACATGCGTTTGCAAGGACAGTGCAGCATCTTTTCAGTTACGAATTTCACAGCGTTAGGTATGAACAGGCTTTAAAAGAATTTAAGGATCATGAGCTTGAGAACGTAACCTTGACACATAGAGATGTTTGTTCAGATGGGTTCACTATTAAGCGCGGAGACAACACTTCTTTTATATTTGAGGAGTCATCACCACAGAATGTAGCCATCAATGCCAATGCTGTGTTTTTAGATTTGCCTGCACCTTGGGATGCCATCCAATTATTGGACCAAGTCATTGCAAGGGATCAAAAGACTGGTGTCTGCTGCTTTTCACCCTGTATTGAACAAGTTGACAAAACGATGGAGGTCCTCGAGAAATGTGGCTGGACGGATCTTCAGGTTGTGGAAATCCAAGGACGACAATATGAGTCCCGCAGGCAGATGGTGAGAACCCTTGACGATGCTCTTGAGAGGCTAAGAGATGTGAGGAGACGTAAAGAGGAAGGTATCGAACGACGCAAGAAGATGTACGATGCGGCGTTGTCAGGTTGTTCGGATACAGAACAAAATGATTCCCGACCACAGCCGCCCAAGACTAAGTTTAACCCATTCGGAAAAGGTATCAGAGTTAAGGAGGGTGATGATAATTACCAATGGAAACAAGTTACTAGAGTAGAACCAGAAATTAAATCGCATACCTCGTTTCTGACGTTTGCTTTCAAAATAGTTGACAAGTCAAAACGCCCTAATGAGTAGTTGTATATAGCTTAAGTGCCCTTTGTTCCCAGAGCGGCATATTTTTTCGCACGCTTTCAAGGAGCTGCCAGTCGAGATCAGCAATGATTAACTCAGGTTCGTTTGAGATATTAGTTGCATCAGATTGCGCAATGATGGTTCCCCAAGGATCCACAATCATAGAATGACCCCAAGAAGTCCGCTGCACAGAGTTGGCTGACTCCTGCTCCCAACTACTGTCAGATACGTCATGCTGACCCTGTTGTGCGGGCATTACAACAAAGCATTGGGTATCTATGGCCCTAGCTCTCGCCAACAGGGTCCAATGGGCTTCCCCAGTCTTCATAGTGAACGCACTAGGAAAACAAAGAACTTGAGCGCCCTTTTCGCGTAATTTGAGAGAAAGTTCAGGGAACCTTATGTCGTAGCATATTTCTGTACCAAGTTTGCCAGCTGGAGTATCAATGATATCTGGTATCTGTCTTCCCGGCTGCACAGACCTCGATTCCTTTAAAATAGGACCATTGGGAACATCCACGTCAAATAGGTGCAGCTTCTGGTAAGATTGCAGGATTTCTCCTTGATAGTTTATGTATAGCAATACATTCTTGACTCGATCGTCCCCTGCTTGTAGTTCTGACCCCGTTGAGGGCAGATGGACACCAATAGAAACATCTATCCTTTTGCTAGTTTTCTGAACCAAATTTCTAATTTCCTCCTGTAGGTTTGTAATGAACTGGGGCGTTTCTTGGGCTAACTTACGGGAGTGAGCTGCGCTTTGGGACAAGTAGTCAGTAGCCTCTGGGAAGAATATGAGTTTGACATCATTATCAAGGGCTCTGGAAATAAGACTTGTGACTATGCCCAAGTTTTTGGTCAGATTGGCAGATGAGCACAGCTGGCCGATGGCGATGCGACTCTTCATTGGGACGTTAGTGTTGTCTGATCTGTTCTAATTCGGCACGCGTTAATAAGTATTGAATGCACCATGATCGAGAAAGAACTTTCTTACTTGCGTCCTTGTAAATCAATCAAGAAGAAAGAGCCCAAGAGGCTAAGAATTAAACCACTTTCATCGGGCATGAACGTTGATACGGATACTTTCACTAAGGATCGGAACAATAGGGATACTCCGGTCCAGGACGAAGGTGAAGAACACTATCAAGACCAAGTGTTCACGCCTTTGCAACCACATACGATACTGCTCAAAGACGGTGAAACGGTAGCTACCATGTATCCAATCTCAGCGAACCCTGAGCTACTTCCGGCCGGGCTATTGGCATTTTTGTTAGATGAATTTAATATGGAGATCGAGAAAGGCGGCAGTTTCCCATACTACGAGAAGTTGTCACTACAGGAATTTAAAAACGCTTGGTTCCATCCTGACGGCCATGTTTGCATCATGGTTTTGGGAGAAATCCCAGAACTGGACTATAGTATGGAAAACGATCAGTCTGATCTAGAGAATAATTACGGCACAGATATTGAGACAATGAGGCATACAACCCAATACAAACGGCGAAAGGAACGTAGGAACTTAAAACTTATTATGCAGTGGGAAAAGCAATGCTTGGGAATATTTTCTTTGCAACCAGCGTACCCTGGAAGGTCTTCACATGTAGTTACAGGAACGTTCCTCGTTAATGCTGGCATTAGAGGCAAGCGCATAGGGAGAACACTTGTGGAGACGTTTGTAGAGTGGGCTAAACGATTAGGGTTCACCTCTAGCTACTTCCCACTGATTTACGGCACCAATGTGGGCATCCGCCGTATCCTTGAAGGGTTAAACTTCAAGCGCATAGGCCGGCTCCCAGAATCCGGCATCTTGAAAGGATTCGACGTCCCAGTGGATTCCTTTATATACGGCAAGGAGTTTACTCATATCACTAAGAGCATCGATCTCCTGCGAGATCCGCAGAAAAGTAACGATATTGCCAAATATGAAAGACTCAAATACTATCTCGAGACTGGAAAATATCCTGCACACTGCGATAGAAATGAGAAAGCAAGACTGCGCGTAAGTTCGAAGACTCATAGCGTGGCGAATGGTAAGTTGATGGCCCGTGGGCGAGAGATAATCTACGAACCAGAACGTCAGCGGCAGATCGCAATGGATATGCATGCTGTGGAGCACCAGGGCATCAATAAGATCACTACACGCATAGTAGAAAAGTATCATTGGAAGGGAATCAAGAACACGGTCTCAGAAGTGATTTCCAGCTGTCAAAAATGCAAAATGAGACACCAAGACGGCGTTGGTGTGATTGTGATGCCTAGCTCTCCCGTGAGACAAGCACACATGTTGCCAAGCATGAACGCGGACGAGGAAATGGATCACTCTTCACAGCTGTCACAGATGGCAGCAGCAGTGGTCGGATCATTGCAGGAAGGTGAGGGCCATACTAGGGAGCAGACCCCTGCAGACGAACCAATGAATGCATTTAACAGGTTCATGGAAGAGGAGCAGGCACGAAAGAAGAGGAGGTACCTAGATGCAGCGGCGAACTCCTTGGTCCCCAGAGGTACACCAACGACCCCTGGCACAGTCCCAGTAATAGAGAGCAACCTTGAAGACGCTATGTTAAGCTTAGGCGACAATGTCATGGCTGCCGTTCAACTTGTGAAAGAAAAGGAGGACGAGAGAGAAATATACTATCAATAATAATTTTCGGTGCCCCCGAACAAGACCCCCGAACAAGAATTTCACGTCCACTTGTCTTTACTTGAAATACCCTACCGCCTGCTTCGTACGATTCAAAACAGCGAGCCGCATCATGATATTCTTCTTTAAGCAGATTAGGGATGTCTTTGCCCACTCTCACTCCACGTTGCAAGAGATACAACTCTCTCGCAGAGCGTTCTTCCAGTTGCTAGGTTATCTGGCGAGCTGTGCTGTGCTCTCACTAGCATCGCAATCTAAGTATTTGCACTGACTGACATGTTTAAACCTTCAAAGTACATAGTATAGCAAAAAACTACTGCTGAGCCGTTCGGCCAAGTCGTGTGGCCCTGTGCGGCCCAGCAATGTCTACTAAACCAGCATTTATACGGGGAAATACTAGCATCGCAACAGCAGATTCCTTCATACAAATTCTGTGCATCAAAATGTGGCAAAAAACTTCATAGCGCACCTGAAACAGGCCAAGCGAGCTTGCAAGACATACTAGGGCGTTAGTTAATGCTTATTGCTATGTTTTTGCCCTTCGTACTTGTTGATATCTTGTTGTTGTTTTTTTTTTTTTTTTTTTTTTTTTTTTTTTTTTTTTTTTTTTTTTTTTTTTTTTTTTTTTTTTTTTAATTTTTTCTAACTTGAACTAAAGGTGAGAAGCCCGAAGTGCCTGTTTCTTTACCTTAGCTGAAGAAAGTACTCTGGCACAAGATTGATAATTAGAGAACTAATTGATTAGCCATTTCAACTGGGTTTCCTATAACGCCAGAAGGTTTTTTCTTCTTTTTTTTTTCTTTCCCTCTCTATTGAGACGTGTGTGTGTGCGTGAGCGTGAGTGCGTGTGAGTGTGTGTTCCTCAAGGTTACGGATAAAGATAGGAGGAAGGAGCCACTAGAGATTTCATTATTGAGCATATGAACGAGCAATTCTCGAAGCTTACGATAGATACAGAGAGGAGGTCAGGCGAAGCAGGAGCTGCAGCTCAAGGCCCGTTGTCTGCCTCCGTTATGACACCTTCCTCTCAGTACAATAACATAAATGCGGATCTTCACGCCCGGGTGAAGGCATTCCAGGAGCAAAGGACTTTGAAACGTACTGGTAGTATAGGAAGTAATAAGAGCGAGTCCGAAAGTAAGAACCCGCAGAATTTACAAAAGATTGTCAATAAACCTCTGCCACCACTACCCCCGTCTCCGCCAGCTGTGGAGGTGCAGAGTTCGAAACCGGAACCACTGGCAAGAAGTACGATAATTCAGAGAAGGGAGTCAAAGCTGAGTATCAATAGCCTTGGCAGTAGTGGCAGTGGCAGCAGCAGCAGTAGTGAGGCGAGAAAAAGTGTGCCACCCGGTGATTCGACGCACATGACGCAGTTCAATCCAAATAGAAGGGCACCTAGAAGACCGGTTGTACCAAGGCCAACAAATCCGACTCCAAATGCCAATACTGGACCCAAGCAGAGCTTGAGTGCCCGTAGGGGCATGGTGCTACCCCTGGGGGGCATGTCTCTCAAGTTGCCGAGCAAATCTTCTGGTGGACCGCCCCATCCAGCACCACATCAGGAGTTTGCCTCAACGCCGTCCAACAAGAACCACTTGAGTGTGAATGGCGGAAGAGGTAGCGCTCCCGGTTCCCTAATTAACGGTATACAAAGCACTTCGACGTCATCAAGCAATGAAGAGCAAAGGGATACTGAAGGCACTACTCCAAAAAATGGGGGAAGTAATTCTGGTAGTGGTGGAGGTGGACTTTTTGCTAACTTTTCCAAATATGTGGATATCAAATCCGGTTCTTTAAATTTTGCGGGCAAACTCTCACTCTTCTCTGAAGGTATTGACTTCAGCAGCGGTTATAGTTCCAGGATTTCACTCGACGAGCTCGAGTTTCAAGAAGAGTTAGGCCACGGTAATTATGGTCACGTCTCCAAGGTGCTTCACAAACCGACAAACGTCATAATGGCTATGAAAGAGGTAAGGTTAGAATTGGACGAGGCCAAATTCCGTCAAATACTCATGGAGTTGGAAGTCTTGCATAAGTGCCAGTCACCGTACATTGTCGATTTTTATGGCGCCTTCTTCATCGAAGGTGCTGTTTACATGTGTATGGAATACATGGACGGTGGTTCCCTGGATAAGGTGTATGATTTTTCAGACGAAATCGGTGGCATAGATGAGCCGCAACTGGCTCGCATCACTTTCAGCGTTATCGAGGGGTTGAGAGAATTGAAAGATGCTCATAACATTATTCACAGAGATGTCAAACCCACCAACATTTTGTGTTCTGCAAAGCACGGGACCGTAAAACTCTGTGATTTCGGTGTTTCGGGCAATTTGGTGGCCTCGTTAGCGAGAACGAATATAGGCTGTCAGTCATACATGGCTCCAGAGCGTATCAGATCATTAAATCCTGATAGAGTTACATACACTGTCCAGTCGGACATCTGGTCGCTAGGATTGAGCATTTTGGAAATGGCATTAGGGCGCTACCCTTATCCACCGGAGACCTTTGACAACATATTTTCTCAGCTAAGCGCTATTGTCGACGGTCCACCTCCAAAGCTGCCAAGAGATAAGTTTAGTCTTGAGGCGCAAGATTTCGTCTCTCTGTGCCTGCAGAAAATCCCTGAGAGAAGGCCCACTTACGCTGCGCTCTTGGAGCACCCCTGGTTACTCAAATACAAGGACGTGGACGTTGGAATGAGTGCCTATATCACGGAAAAGTTAAACAAGAGGAAGCAACTCTTGGCCCGAAGGGGTGAGAAGGAACTACCGAAGTACTTACCAGCATTGCATATGGGCGGATTGTAGAAGTATAATTTTATCATTCCTCACATATTATCACTATCACTATTACTATTATTATTATCATTACTGTTACCATTATCATCAGTTTTATCCACGACAATCTAAGGACAGAAAAAGCAGTCAAGGCCTCTCCGGCATTCAATAATCACATATCTACATAGTACTAAGCAATATATAATTCTACGCGAGCCATCATCAGCGTACGGTATTAAAAATTTCAGCCTATACTCACCCGTAGCTAAGTTAGTAATATCATATGCAGTTTTGTCGTGCTTTCGAGAATCGTGCTTGGCAATGCAGAGTTGCAAGGATTTTTTTTTTTTACATTTACAAAAATTGCCTTGTCAATTAAGACGAGCGGAGCCGATTTTAAAAGTGCTGACAAGCAAACGCTAAAGCTCCATAATAAATATCATTTAATTATCCCTCCCTTCATTCAGAATTCTGCTACGCTCTCCCTCCCCCCTTTTCACTTTTAGTTTCTGAATTGCTACTTATATGATAAGTAGAACCATCAGTCGAAATCCGACTCTGGCAACCTTCTCACAACGATATAAGGATTCGTTTGGTAAAAAACTTAGGGATGCTATTGCAAGAGCAGGTCACTATTTCAAACCGATGAGGAAGTACGTCTTCCGTAGCTTCCTCATCGTTCACTATTTTTACATTATCACAATGACCATACTCGTGTCCATTATACTATATCCTATCAGGAATCAGAGGTACATAGATATTTTGTTTCTGGCAGCTGGTACTACGACTCAAGGCGGGCTTAATACAGTCGACATCAACAGTTTGAAGTTATACCAGCAAATTGTAATATACATCGCTACTTTCCTCACTACTCCGATAGCGATTCATAGCACCTTGGCTTTCGTGAGATTATATTGGTTTGAAAGGCATTTTGATGACATTAGAGACTCCTCAAAACGTAATTATATGATGAGGCGTACCAAGACGATTTTGGGGAGGGAGCTTACAGCTAGAACAATGTCTAGGAATCGTCAAAGAACAGCTACAAGGCAGTTTACATCTGCTTCTCGCAGGAACAATGATGACTTTCAGGAAAAGCTCTTTAGTGGTAAAATGCTACATAGGGATGAGCAGGACTCATTGCCAGATAGCCAACATGGGGAGGGCCAGGCCGGCAGACGATTTGGTGACATGGAGCAAAATAGTCTATCGCGCTCAAGCTCTAGAAAAGTGCAAGATGACCAGGGTTTTCAACCTTCTGGTAGAGGCCTGTGGTTTAAGGAGCCGAAGCCAAGAAAGGATCACCGCAATCAGCAGCCGCACGAAAGATTTGCAAGGAGAAGATCCAGAGAGGTATCTCCCGAGGACATGTACCGGTCTATTACTATGATGCAGGGCCACCATCAGTCTGATGCAGAGGATAAAGGTCCTGCTCTGATCATTGGAGCACCAGCAGAAAGGTCGACTGGTGGAAGAAGCGCTAATGATGACAGTAGTATGCTCTATCGCAGTAAACGAGGAACGGTTGCATCTAGTAAAACCGAGAGGTACCCAGCTCTTTTGTCAAATGAGGATGTTAAAGATGAGAAAGAAGAAAAAGATAGCGAAAATGGCAGTAAAAGTCTGAATGTAGGCAATCGCGAAAAACCCCCTATGAGCAATCATTCAGACTTGAGTTTCGATCATTCAGACTCTGCAAGCCGTTCTGACCTACAAAGCGATGCTCTTGAGTCTTCTAGCAGAGCATCAAACAGCACTTTCTCTGGTGACCGTTCGGCAATTTCTTCTAGCGCCTTGGCCAGTGATGACGAAGAACCTATTGAGGGCGCTGATACTAGATCATCAGAGCAGCCATCAGCTCGGTTTCAAATTTCTAGGCAGGCTGAAAACGGACCCTCTATTCATTTCGATATATCAGCGCCCCCTAGCAAACATCCTGAAAGATCGCGTGTAAGCAAAGATAGAGGCCCTCGTGGACGGGCCGGATTCTCCATGTCAAGAAGTAAAAGTTTAGGGCAAAGACTCAAAAGGAGACTTTCATTTGTAGAAAAGCCACGAATGAAGATCAAGAAATCTTTTTCTGGTGACATTTCTGAAAATCAAGAAAACCTCCCTATGGAGAACATGGACGAGTATTTCGCTGATGATGAAAGTGATAGAGAAGATGACCATCATTCGGTGGACGAAACTCAGGCTTATCTTCCAAGAGCAAACACTTTCGATCAAAGCTTTCCGAAAGATCAGGATTACTTAGATGTTTTGGACAAATCAAGAAGTTATGACCTAGGGCAGACTAAGAATTGGGACAAGCTTTCAACTTCACCGGAGTTCCAAAAAATGATTTATCAGGATTGGAAGAGGAAAAATAGGGGCAGGAAAGGTCTTTTAAAGCCTAGGAGAAAGCTTGAAATTGCCAGCTCGACTACTGGAATGAAGAGATTTTATAGTGATCCTGAAAGTGATCCCGGCAATGAACATTTGCCACAGTCTCCGACGGGTAGCACAAACATTGCTCAAGATGATGGAGACGTGAGAAGCTATCACGAAAATTCATTCAACGGTCGCAATAGTTTGGACGAAGAGGCTGATTATTTTGGAGCCAACGATTTGGGATTCGTAAATGATGGTTCAAGGGGACTCCCAAGAAGCTATAGCACTAACTATTTATCATGGGAACCTACCATTGGCCGAAACTCTACCTTTTTTGGCATGACTAAGGAGCAGAAGGAGGAATTGGGTGGTGTTGAATACAGAGCCATCAAATTATTGTGTCGTATCTTGGTAGCTTACTATGGTGGCTTTTGGATCTTGGCCTTTCTTTTTCTTGTTCCATGGATGGTTACTAGGAAAGAATACAAGAAAATTGTGACAGAAGATGGAGTGGGTCCTGCTTGGTGGGGATTTTTCACAGGTATGAGTGCATTTGCGGACTTAGGACTCACTTTAACACCTGATTCAATGCAGTCCTTTCAAAAAACTTGTTACCCAACCATTATCATGATGTGGTTCATTGTCGTTGGAAACACAGGGTTTCCGGTTTTGTTGAGATTCATCATCTGGCTGTTGTTCCAAGTGGCGCCAGATCTTTCTTTGACTAGAGAAAGCTTAGGTTTCTTGTTGGATCACCCTCGTCGTTGTTTTACGATGTTGTTCCCCAGTGGTGCAACTTGGTGGCTGGTGTTGACTCTAGTGGGTATGAACTCAATTGACCTGGTCCTTTTTATTATATTGGATTTTGGCAGCTCCACGATACACTATTTGAACCATGGTTATAGAGTGTTGGTTGGGCTTTTCCAAGCCATCAGTACAAGAACAGCGGGCTTTCAGATTGTGGACCTTGCCGAATTGCACCCTGCCGTGCAAGTGTCCTATATGTTGATGATGTACGTTTCGGTTATGCCATTAGCTATCTCCATTAGAAGGACCAACGTCTATGAAGAACAATCTTTAGGTGTCTATGCTGACCCAAATGAGGAAGAAGAAGAAGAAGAAGAAGAAGAAGCGGCAGCAGCTCGGCAGCAAGCATCCTCTGATGAAGCAGACGATGCCGAAACAACCGGGTCCGCACGGCCTGCTAAAAAGAAGAAAAAGAAGCGCAGTGATACTTCTTTCATTGGAGCTCATTTGATGCGTCAACTGTCTTATGACTTGTGGTTCATGTTTTTGGGTTTATTCATTATCTGTCTTGCAGAAGGCGGCAAGATTAAAGATAGCGCAAGGCCCGACTTTACCATCTTCTCCATTTTATTCGAAATTGTAAGCGCTTATGGTACTGTGGGCCTTTCGCTGGGCTACCCTAATAGTAACGCGTCATTCTCCGCACAATTCAACACAATTTCAAAATTGATTATTATTGCATTACTGATCAGAGGTCGTCATAGAGGCCTCCCTTATACTCTTGACCGTGCTATCATTTTGCCTAGTAACAGACTCGACAACATCGATAAATTGCAGGAGGTGAAGTTGCGCAACCAGTTATCTAGAGGTAGGGGTAAGCCAACTTCTGACCCGGTAACAGTGTATTTTAGGACCAAGACTGCTGCTATAAAAAGAGGATTGCTGAGAATGTGCAAGACTGCCGCCGAACCGGAAGAATATCTTCTTGATGAGTTCAACCAGAACAGAGGTCAAGACCTCCAGAATCAGGAAGAGCATGAAGCACACGAAGTACGCGAAATGCAAGAATCAAAAACAGATTCTTCACCTCAAGAATCCAGTTCTCAAGCACAGGAGGAAGCGCAAGCGTATGTGCCACAAGACAATGCCTCTTTCTCAGGATCTTCTCTCCCACGCGAGCCTTCAGTTCCAACAGTTGCTGACCAGGAAGGAGTATCCTCGAATGCACCTTCTTCCTTACGTAGCTACCGTATACGTCGTACAAACTCTACCTAACGGCATTGTATATATTATTTTCAAGCACTTTTTTGGAGTTTACCTCATCGCATCTCATCGCATCTCATCGCGAACGCATCGCAGAATAACCGAAAAAATTTTTCAGAGGTATAAATACAAAGCCGAAATGCCAAAGTTTTGAAGAAATTTTCAAACTTGTTTCTAACTTCTGAACAATAAATATGTATGTTTAATGTAAACCAATTTAGTTTTTCTGTCTGTTGTTGTTGGTACCTTTCTATTCTTGTTCTTGAAATTCAGAAAACCCAATAGTAGGAGACACTTTGCTGTAGCGAATAGGTGCTGTTTGCTGCCAAGTAATACAAGAACTTTGTGAGCCAGTCCCCACTCGCATCGATTCGTATGTTATCGACGTGATATGAATAATTGACGGTTTCGAGCAAGGCTCGAGCTTGCTTCCATGCGTGGCGCAGATTAGGTTGAGATGAGCTTGCACAGAGAGACATGATCGTGATAGACGAACCAGGAATTTCATAGCAAGGTATGATCTCATCTCATCTCATCTCATGGAGCTATCTACAAGCTTGAAAAATTGTTTACTAACTTAATTTAGGAAGTGTGCTTATTTCATCATAGCCCCCTCCCCCCTTCTCTCCCACTGCATCCTAATGTCTGCTATTGTTCCCACAGCTCCGGTGACCCCTCCGATGAGCTCCACGGGGGATCGTTTGGCCGCCCTGGAATTGAAGGATGGTACCACACTCGTGGGCTACTCTTTCGGTGCACCAACACCTTCTGCTGGTGAGTTGGTCTTCCAGACCGGTATGGTTGGTTACCCTGAATCTATTACAGATCCATCCTATGAGGGCCAGCTTCTAGTTATCACTTATCCTCTAGTTGGCAATTATGGTGTTTCTGATGATAAATTGAAAGATGAGCTCGTTGAACAGCTACCACGCTATTTTGAGAGCAGCAGAATCCACGTTGCGGGTCTTGTTATTGCGCACTACACGGAAAAATTCTCGCATTGGCTAGCTCACTCTTCGTTGAGCGACTGGCTCAAGCGAGAGGGTGTTCCAGCCGTCTACGGTGTAGACACCAGAGCGTTGACTAAGCACTTACGTGAGTCTGGCTCCATGCTGGGCCGTTTGTGCCTTCAGACCGGCGAAAGACAGGTTGACCTCGCTCAGCCAAATTGGCAGTCTTTTTTTGATGTTCCCAGCTGGGTCGACCCCAATGTGAAGAATTTAGTCGCTAAGGTATCGGTTAAAGAACCTCAACTTTACCGTCCTCCCCCTGACAAAGTAGATTTGCAAAAAGGTCCCGATGGCAAGGTCATCAGAATCTTAGCCATCGACGTAGGAATGAAATACAATCAGATTCGTTGCTTTATCAAGCGTGGAGTAGAGTTGAAGGTGGTTCCCTGGGATTACGATTTTACCAAGGAGCAGTACGACGGATTATTTGTTTCCAATGGTCCAGGTGATCCATCTGTTTTACACGATGTTACTTCCAAGCTCGCAACTGTGCTTGAAAGTAAAAAAACCCCAGTCTTTGGTATTTGCTTGGGCCATCAACTTTTGGCGAGAGCTAATGGGTTTTCCACTGTAAAGATGAAATTCGGTAACCGTGGTCAGAATATTCCATGTACTTCCACCATTAGTGGCAGATGTTACATTACCTCACAAAATCATGGGTATGCTGTGGATGAAAAGTCATTAACTGGTGGTTGGAAGCCATTGTTCACCAACGCCAACGATGGCTCTAATGAAGGTATCTACCACTCTGAGCTTCCTTATTTCTCCGTGCAATTTCATCCGGAATCTACACCAGGCCCTAGGGATACGGAGTTTTTATTTGATGTGTTCATCGAAGCGGTGAAATGCCACAAGGCTACCGGAATATTGAAACCTATCCAGTTCCCAGGTGGAAAGCTAGAAGAAAACAGGAAGTTACATCCTAGAATCGAAGCTAAAAAGGTCTTGGTATTGGGATCTGGTGGATTGTCTATCGGTCAAGCTGGTGAATTCGACTATTCTGGCTCTCAAGCTATAAAAGCTTTGAGAGAAGAGGGCATTTACACTATTTTAATTAATCCAAACATTGCTACTATTCAGACTTCCAAAGGCTTGGCGGACAAAGTATATTTCCTACCAGTTACACCCGAATTTGTTAGAAAAGTTATTCTGCATGAGCGTCCAGATGCTATCTATGTCACCTTTGGTGGCCAAACAGCATTGTCTGTCGGTATTGCCATGAAAGATGAGTTTGAAGCACTTGGTGTCAAAGTTTTAGGTACTCCTATTGACACAGTCATTACCACTGAGGATCGTGAACTTTTCGCTGCCGCTATTGAGCAAATAAATGAAAAATGTGCCATGTCCAGAGCAGCCAGCTCTCTTGAAGAAGCCATAGCTGCTGGTAAGGAGATTGGATTTCCGGTCATTGTGCGTGCAGCTTATGCATTGGGTGGTTTGGGTTCTGGTTTTGCCGACAATGAAAAGGAGTTAGTTGATCTTTGTAACATTGCATTTGCATCATCCCCGCAAGTTTTGGTTGAAAGATCTATGAAGGGTTGGAAAGAGGTGGAGTATGAAGTGGTCCGTGATGCTTTCGACAACTGTATTACTGTCTGTAACATGGAAAATTTTGACCCGCTGGGCATTCACACTGGTGACTCTATTGTTGTTGCGCCATCTCAGACTTTGACTGATGATGACTACAACATGCTAAGAACCACTGCTGTTAATGTTATCAGGCACTTAGGGGTTGTTGGTGAGTGTAATATTCAGTATGCTTTGAATCCATTTTCTAAGGAGTACTGTATTATCGAAGTCAATGCTCGTCTATCTCGTTCATCAGCCCTGGCTTCTAAGGCTACAGGCTATCCTCTAGCTTACACTGCCGCCAAGCTTGGGCTGAACATTCCTTTGAACGAAGTCACGAATTCCGTCACTAAATCTACTTGTGCATGTTTTGAGCCATCTCTTGATTACTGCGTGGTCAAAATGCCAAGATGGGACTTGAAAAAATTCACAAGAGTGTCAACCAAATTGTCTTCCTCGATGAAATCTGTCGGTGAAGTAATGAGTATTGGTCGGACTTTTGAGGAAGCTATCCAGAAAGCCATTAGATCCACGGAATATAAGAATTTGGGATTCAATGAGACTGAGTTGGACATTGATGTCGACTACGAGCTGAATAACCCATCGGACCTCCGTATTTTTGCCATTGCAAATGCTTTTGCCAACTTGGGTTACTCTGTGGAGAAGGTATGGCAGATGACTAACATAGATAAATGGTTTTTGAACAAATTGTACGAGTTGTTTGAATTCTCCAAGAAGATTGCGTCCTACGGCACAAAAGAGCAGCTCTCTCCATTGGTATTGAAACAAGCTAAACAGCTGGGCTTTGACGATCGACAAATCGCTAAGTTCTTGAACTCTAACGAAGTGGCTATCCGTCGTTTGAGAAAAGAGCTTGGCATTACGCCGTTTGTCAAGCAAATTGATACTGTGGCGGCAGAATTTCCGGCGTATACCAACTACTTATACATGACATACAATGCTGCAGCTCATGATGTTTCGTTCGATGATCATGGTATAATGGTTTTGGGTTCCGGTGTCTATCGTATCGGTTCGTCTGTTGAATTTGATTGGTGCGCTGTTACCGCCGTCAGAACCTTGCGTGCTAATAACGTAAAGAGTATCATGGTCAATTATAATCCTGAAACAGTCTCTACTGACTACGACGAAGCTGACAAGCTATATTTTGAAACAATAAACTTGGAAAGGGTGCTCGACATTTACGAAGCGGAAACTTCTGGAGGTGTCATCGTTTCCATGGGTGGCCAAACTTCAAACAACATTGCTATGTCTTTACATCGTGAAAACGTCAAGATATTGGGAACTTCTCCAGAAATGATTGACGGTGCTGAAAACCGCTATAAATTTTCTCGTATGCTGGACCAGATTGATGTTGACCAACCAGCTTGGAAAGAATTGACGTCTATTGAGGAAGCCGAGGACTTTGCAAACAATGCGGGATATCCAGTACTGGTCCGTCCTTCTTACGTTCTTTCTGGTGCCGCCATGAACACTGTTTATTCCAAGGCTGACTTGGAGTCATACCTAAATCAAGCAGTTGAAGTTTCCCGTGATTATCCAGTTGTTATCACCAAATACATCGAAAACGCGAAAGAAATTGAGATGGATGCTGTTGCCAAGGATGGTGAATTGATTATGCACGTTGTTTCAGAACATGTCGAGAATGCTGGTGTGCATTCCGGAGATGCTACTTTGATTGTTCCGCCTCAAGATTTGGATCCTGAGACGGTCGATAGAATTGTCGTTGCAACGGCTAAAATTGGTAAGGCTCTCAAGATCACAGGACCTTACAATATTCAGTTTATTGCCAAGAACAATGAGATCAAAGTCATTGAATGTAATGTTCGTGCCTCTCGTTCGTTCCCATTCATATCAAAGGTGGTGGGCGTCAACTTGATTGAAATGGCTACCAAAGCCTTGATGGGCTTACCAGTCAATCCATACCCAGTCGAAAAACTGCCAGATGATTACGTTGCCATTAAGGTTCCGCAATTTTCTTTCCCCCGTCTTGCAGGAGCTGATCCTGTTCTGGGCGTTGAAATGGCGTCAACTGGTGAGGTCGCTTGTTTTGGCCATTCTAAATATGAGGCTTACTTGAAATCGCTGCTATCCACTGGTTTCAGGTTGCCCAAGAAGAACATACTGCTTTCTATTGGTTCTTACAAAGAAAAGCAAGAGTTGCTTCCTTCTGTCGTGAAGCTTTACAACTTGGGATTTAAACTTTTCGCAACGGCGGGTACCGCTGATTTCATATCTGAGCATGGCATCCCAGTGCAATATGTTGAGGTTTTGAACGAGGAGGACGAGGAGAAGGCTGAATACTCTTTGACTCAGCATTTGGCAAACAATAAAATTGATCTGTATATCAACTTGCCATCTGCGAATAGATATCGCCGTCCAGCCTCTTACGTTTCTAAGGGTTATAGAACGCGTCGTATGGCTGTTGATTATTCTGTTCCTTTAGTTACCAATGTGAAGTGCGCTAAACTGTTGATCGAGGCAATTTCCAGGCACTTACCATTAGATGTGTCTGAACGTGATGCGCAATCCTCACACAGAACAATCACTCTTCCAGGTTTAATTAATGTTGCTACATTCGTGCCAAATGCATCGCATGTGATAGAAGGACCTGCCGAAATAAGAGAAACAACGCGCTTGTCTCTTGAGGCAGGCTTCACTTATTGCCAGATTATGGCTAGAGCTATTTCTGGGCCTATTATTTCGGATGTGCACTCTTTGAAAGCTGCGATTTCTGCCGCTCAAAATGCGACTTACACAGAAGTTTCTTTCACGGTAGCGGGAACCGTCAACAATGCTGATACGGTAGCCCAAACTGCTAGTGATGTCAGCGCTTTATTCTTGCCTTTCCGTGAATTGACTAACAAAGTGTCCACTGTCGCGGAGCTATTGAAAAATTGGCCTGCTGGTAACCAGATTATTGCCGAAGCCAAAACTTCTGATTTGGCCTCTGTCATGTTGTTGACCGCTTTGCAAAATAGACCTATTCACATAACTGGCGTTTCGAATAAAGAAGATTTGGATCTCATCATTACTGTCAAAGAGAAGGACAGTAGACTGACGTGTGATGTCAACATCCATTCTCTATTTGTTTCTCGTGACGATTACCCAGAGGCGTTATTCTTGCCAACCAAGGAAGACCAAGAATTCTTTTGGAGAAACTTAGATGCTATTGACGTTTTCTCCATAGGAGCTCTTCCAACTGCTTTAGCTCATGTGACTGGCAATAAGGTTGACGTAGGTTTGGGCATCAAAGAGTCTCTTCCATTGCTTCTTTCCGCAGTTGATGAGGGCAAATTAACAATTGATGACATTGTGCAGCGTTTGCATGACAACCCTGCAAAAATTTTCAACATTCCAGAACAAAGGAATGCGGTAGTTGAGGTCGATTTGGACTATTCTTTCAATCACACAAAAAGATGGTCTCCATATACGAAAGGCGGCTTGAACGGTGGTATCGACCGTGTGGTTGTCAACAATGAAACTGTCGTTTTGAGTGGTGATTTAGTCGTACCGGAGCCTAAGGGCAAGGTGGTTATTACTTCCAAGACTATTCCAAACACACCATCTACACAGAATGACACACCCTTGAACGTTCAGGCGACCAAGAGAAGATTTTCCTTTTCCAATGAGAGACGTGGTTCGACTACTAGCATTGAAGGTTATGAAGAGCTAAGTCAGCCCTTGGAACAAAGATTGATGTCTTCGAGACCACCAAAAGAACTCACAGCACCAGGTGCAATTCAAAGTTTGATCCGCAGCAACAATCCGTTCAAAGGCAGGCACATTTTGTCAGTAAGACAGTTTAAACGGTCTGATTTCCATGCATTGTTTGCGGTCGCTCAAGAATTGAGAGCTGCTGTGGAGCGTGAGGGTGTTTTGGATGTTATGAAGGCTCGCGTCTTGACGACTATTTTTTATGAGCCATCAACACGCACTTGTTCATCGTTTATTGCCGCTATGGAGCGTCTGGGTGGCAGAATTGTTAACATTAATCCTGGTTCCTCCTCAGTCAAGAAGGGCGAGACTTTACAAGATACCATTAGAACTCTTGCCTGCTACTCTGATGCTATTGTTATCCGTCACCCCGATGAAATGTCTGCTCACATCGCAGCTAAATATTCACCTGTTCCAATTGTTAACGGTGGAAACGGTTCTCGAGAACATCCTACTCAAGCCTTTTTGGATCTTTTCACCATCCGTGAAGAACTCGGTACCGTGAATGGGATAACTGTTACGTTCATGGGTGATTTGAAGTATGGAAGACCAGTTCACTCGCTGTGCCGCTTATTGCAGCATTACCAGGTGAGAATCAATTTGATCTCTCCTGAAGAATTGAGACTTCCAGCGGCCTTGCGCAAAGAGTTGTCTGATGCCGGTCTCTTGGGGGTAGAGAGTGAGATTTTGACTCCAGAAATCATCTCTAAGTCAGATGCGCTATACTGTACTAGAATTCAGAAAGAGAGATTTGAAAACAAGGACCAATACGAGCGTTTGAAGGATGTTTACATTGTTGACAATAAAATGTTAGCACATGCCAAGGAGCACATGGCACTCATGCATCCCCTTCCTCGAGTCAATGAGATTAAAGAGGAGGTTGACTATGATCATCGTGCTGCCTATTTTAGACAAATGAGATACGGGCTTTTTGTCAGAATGGCTCTTCTGGCTATGGTGATTGGTGTCGACATTTGAACCTGAAGTTCAAGCAATCCAAACTGAACTGCTCACAATGATGGAAAGCCTTCGTGGGGACGTCAAGGATTCGTTCATGATTTTGATGCGGTTAATTTTGTTTATTATTTGTAGCTTAGGTAAACGCTTTGTTTTGCAGAACAATGATTACGAATAAAGAAATGTGTATAGTATGATATGTATGACGAATCAGCGCTACAATCAAAGTGCTCTTTTATTGTTTTCTTTGCCTCTCTTGTTTCGATTAGACATATCCTTTGTTTGTCAATAAATCATCGAGCATAAGATCCAAACTCTATATCCTTCATTTTCTCGCTTCTCTCTCCTTCACTCTCGTGTTGTGTCCGTGAGCGATGATTTGGAACATTTAATACAATCTGACCTTCTTAAACATTTAACAGCCGGAACTCATCGACCAGCTGAATAACTGATCGAAGGTAAATAGATGCCAGAAATCAGGATATTAAATGTTGAGATTGCAGCTGAATAGAAAATTCATATCAAACACTCTTTCGAATGTATTGGGTAGAGGATTTTGTGCCAACAAGCCGTCTCAATCAGATTGGATGGCTAATAATGATATTCTTTTACATGCCACAGCTGTAATGAAGAACAAAAGAGAAAAGTTTCATAATGCCGAGTTTTCTGGTAAACAGCATGACCAAGGCTCTACAAATTTTCCAAAATACAATGCACATGGTAAAAACTCTTCAAAAAGGCCAGTGAAAAAAAGTAAGAACATTGTCATAAAGTGGACCACTGGTTCTGACCGGGCAAAAGAGGTGGCTAATTCTCTGGTTTTAAGCATTTTTCAGATGAATCGCGACGGTAATATTAAAGTGGTTAATCCGGAGACAAATACGATGGAGCAAACGAATATTCGCCATTTTGCAAAGGGTATCAATTTGGATGAAGTGGGTTTGAATATTGTAAATGTGGATCAAATTGATCAGTATACAAAAATACCACTGATCAAGTTGGTAGAAACTAGAGTTGCCCTGAAGAAATATTCAGACGAGATGGCAAAACAAAAAGAAAAGGAACTCATAGAAAAGGGAATTATTAGAAGGCAATCCAAATCATCTGAATCCGATAAAGGAGAATCGACCATTAAACGCTTGAAGCTTTCTTGGCAGATAAAACCAGACGATTTGGTTAAACAAAAGGCACATGAGATGATCAGTCAATTGAAGAAAGGCTTCAGGGTTTACATATATATTGACAGTAAAAATAATGGCAACTCGAAGAATTGGCTGGATAATTTTGAGAACATGGCGTCTTCGAATCTGCCGGAAAATAAGCTGTCCAAAAGGGAATTGGATCAAAGATCATTTGTTTTAAACAAAATAATAGAGCTTCTCGAAGAGTTTTCCACCCAACCTTTAATCGATGGTGATATTCAGGGCAAAGTTCTGGTCAAACTTTCCCCCAAAGCTTCGGCAAGTGGCACAAAAGATAAACAGGCGCTGAAGGAGAGGAGAAAGATGGAACGCCAAGAGAAATTGCAGAAAAGAATAGAAAAAAAGAAGCAAAGGAATAGTTGTTGAGAAGAGTTTCAAGTTTCCATCCACGGCTAAATTAGAGAAGAATAGAAAAGAAAAAAAGTCTGTAAATATTGTTTGATATAGCTTGTTTATACCAATGATTGGCTTTGGAACCAATTCACAAAATATACACCATTCCAGTAAGTTGATCATCTTCTAAATTTCCATAATTGTATTGAGGGGCGCCTATTACAAGTCTATTATTCGGCCCCGGTAATAAAGTTTTTCCAAAATTACATATTCCTTTTTGGCTAGTGTCATTGTTGCGTGCTTCCAAATGCTTTCGTTGGCTTAATATCAATGTATCGAGTTTCCAAAATTCTGAAGATCTCACAATTTCCTCCATTGAAATTTTCCAGATTGCACCTTTATCATTAAAATATCCTGGAGATGAAGCATAAAGTACTTCCAGTTGAGTATTGTATTTGATTTCGATTCCAAAACCAATCGTATACGGTGTATGTGTGAATTCATTAGGCAGCTTTAGCCTCAAAAAAAATAGTATCGATTCATTTGTCTCCTGATATATATAAATGGAGCTGAAGATGTGCTGCGATACAGCCACGTACTGTTTCCCGCGGTAGTTCAGTGAGCAAATGACCTTACCAAACATCCCGTGCACCTGCGAGGAAACAATCTCAGACTTTGAAAGAAGCTCATCAGTTGCTTCAGTCGTAGATTTTTCCTTCAGGATCAATTTTGGGAAAGATTCTGTGTGTAACTCAAATAAATCATAGACCAATACTAAACCTAAACTTTGACAATTCACGTAAGCGTAGGAAGATGTTACTTCAACAGTTGATCCAAAATGCTGATAAGGTTTAGACCAAGAACCTCCCTCCAAAACTATTGTTGAGGCTTGAGAAAAAACTACTGTTTTGACTCTTTCTGTTTTTTTTAACAAAGATGCAATGCCTTTGCCTAGTATAATAATAATGCAACCCATTTCATATTTTCCATAACTCGGGCTAGAAAGTAATAAATCTGGTGGACCATGGGCTTGCTCAAAGACTTTTGCAACTTGTATCTGATTTGCTTCTTCTTTCAGCGATAAATGCATCGTAAGAACTAAAAGGTCTGCTCGATAAAAATAAATGGTGTTAGTGCTAGGCTCTGAGATTAACAGATAGTCTATTCCTTCAACACGGTAAGTGTGAATATTGCCTCCCAGCATGAGCGTAACAGGCTTCGAGCAGGTATTCACTTGGACTGTATTTTTGTCAACAATGTCATTCCATAAAATTAAATAAATGGATCCTTTCCCCTTCTCTAAGGGAGCGCCAATTGCTAGATAAAGTTGATCGTCCTCTTTAAACTTACCGAACGCCATACTTGCACCAAAATTCGATAGTTTGTGGTCTGTGGAAAGTCTGAGAATACTAGTAAGTTCGCTCTTTTGGAGAGTTGTAGGAGCGCTAACAGAATTTACGCCAATTGCAGATGGCAGATTACCGCATAATTGTAGCGTCCTCATAATATCTAGCTCGTCACCACCATCCAGCAATTTATTCAAAGTTGGCAAACAATTCTGCAATAGCGCCACTAAGTTAAATTCTCCACCAAGCCAATGATCCTGTATCATTTCTCGAGCTCTAGGCGATATTTGATAAGCAGTATTCAAAATTTTGGACCGATGTTCAAGAAAAGTGAAAAGCTCCCCGACAAATCCTGAGAAACCTCCATCCATGCAAATTTGCAAATCTTGATAAGTTATGTTGATGCTATCGGCACCAGCGCACTTGATCAAATCCAGCATGTCTTCTTCTTTTGGCAAATGCCATTCCGCTCTCGTAAAAAAGTGTATATTGTCGATAGTGGGATTTCTGTTCACGTTTCCCAATCCAATAAAATCACCCATGAAATCAAGGAAATTATGTGCCTTTTCAGTGTTGCCGCCAAATTCTGTTTGAGCTAAAACTTGGAGTAATCCATGAGATTTATAGCCTTCGACCAGCGAATGCCAAGAAGAATCCACAACTTGATGCACAAAGATCCCTACTAGAAAATTTCGCAATCTCATGGAATCGTCACTTAGTGCATCCCTTTGGTATTTGTCGTGCCAAAGCTGGATTGCTCTCACCAGAAATTGGGGCCAATGAGCGGCTTCCGCAAAATTATGCCAATCCTTGTTGGGCTTACAAGAATATAATGCATCAGGAAAGTACGCTCCTGCCCTTAACCATGGCTCAAACTCTCTGCTCAAGTCCGAGGTAACGCGAGCTAGATAAATTAAGTGTAGGTTGACACCAGCCCCATGCGCCTGCAAAAAATACAATGAAAGAATCAAAACCAGCCAGCTGTAATCAAAAGTCATAAGCAACATGTTCCACTCACTCTTAATCAAAGAAAATACATCATTAGTTAAATCAGGTCGACCGATGTCGCTAAGTTTTTCTCCTCATTTAAATATGATATCTCGTTTTCTTTAAGGATTAAATGAGTTTCAAGGTCTGACCTTAAAGGCTTCAAACTTTGAAAAATAAAAAAGGTGCGGAGAGACATCAAATAACTGGCTCAAGTGAAGCAGATAAGGAATGCCAGAGGCTGTCCAGCTACCCTGGTGGTGGCAGCATCTAAGCGTGATGTCTGCGACGGCCTCTTTGATAGTAACGATTTATGCTATTACTAGGCATTTTTTGAACTATAGAATGCCCTATGAGCAACGTCTTGTGGTTAGAATCCAACTCATTGTACCCGTGTTCGCTGTGACAAGTCTAGCAGCTATCAAGATTCCAGAACTGTGCCAGCTTTACCTAGACCCGGTAAGAGAAGTTTATGAAGCATTTGTCATTTACACTTTCTTCTCATTGCTAGTCTTAATCTTAGGCGGCGAGCATCGTATCATAACTGAGCTAAGCTTGGAACACCAGCCTTCTAATCACTTTATACCATTTTTGGGTCGATTCGTGAGAAAAGTAGATTTGTCGTATCCTGGGGATTTTCTCATGGTAAAAATAGGCATTTTACAATATGTGTGGTTTAAACCTTTTTATTGCATTTCTAATCTTTTATGCCTGGTATATGGTCTACCTAGGCTGAGCCTCGCGTTGGTCGTGATGTACAATATATCGGTAACATGGTCACTTTGCAATTTAGCAGTGTTTTGGAGATGCCTTTATTATGACCTGCGACCCTTCAATCCGTCTGGTAAATTTTTATGTGTTAAGGTGATTATATTCGCGTCTTACTGGCAAGAGATGGTGATGATGCTGCTAGACGCTAAAGGGATTATTCATGGCGGTAATGCTGGATTCATATACCAAAATGGTTTACTTTGTGCGGAGATGCTTGGGTTTGCCTTGTTGCATTTTATTACTTTTCCCTGGGATGACTATTCTTCTAAAAGGATGCCACAGTGCGGCCGAATGAACTATATGTACGCCCTCAGAGACTGCTTTGGGTGTCGTGATTTGATATGGGATTTCGCTCAAACAATTATGGGAAATAGCTATTATAATTGCAGAAATTTTGACCCTGCCACAGACAGTAGTTTGATAGCTAAACTGAATACAGATTCTCGGATGCGAAGGATAAATCAAGGAATGAGATTTGAAAACCAAGGTCGAGGGAGATACTGGATTAAGTATGGTAGTACAGACACTGTTGGTGGGCAACCGATAGTTGTCAATGAGCCATGGGATGACAGTATTTCAGATTACCGCTATATACCTACGGATCCCAATTATCCAGTGTCGTGCGACTTACCTGCTGGTCATCGTAATAGTCGAAGTATAAGGGAATTGAGACAAGATATTAGCAGCAGGGTCCCTGTAGTATAGTAAAAGCATTTTCCTAGAGTGGAAAGTACTAGGTGTTGAGGATTAATATTTTACATATCAAGTTACTCGTACAATTTTAGACAACTATAATGAATTAGCAGGGCGGACGGGAAAATATATATATATATATATAAAAAAAAAAAAAAAAAAAAAAAAAAAAAAAAAAAAAAAAAAAAAAAAAAAAAAAAAAAAAAAAAAAAAAAGAGAAAAGGAACCATTTACAAGAGAATCTGTCGCTGCTAACACTATTTGAAGTCCAAAAATCCATACACCTTCTTTATCAATTGCCATTAAAAGTGGTGGAAAGCTGGCTTATCCCAGTAAAAAATGTTTTGCACATTCGTAAGCCGTCCAGGAAATCGCTGTGGCGGGCATGTTGGCGATTATTCTTGGCTTGAGACCACGTAAAAATCCTTTTAAGCCACGAACTTGATAAATGGCCCTTGTAGCCTTTGTAAAAGTATCGGCTTTTCTCAAAATTTCACTCGATACTGTTTCGCTACCTCTAACTTGCAACACTGTCTTGATACAATCCAATGGCGTTGTCACGGCTGCACATGCTGCTCCGCTTATTCCACCGCAAAGGCAGTGCATTAAAGGATTGTAGACGTTTGTAGGATTGAATACTTTAGTCGAGGATTCGTATATGACAAAATTCATTGCAGCGAAGGGAATGTTCATTGCTATGGTCGTTGGATATGAGTAATAAAAGGCAGCTAATCCTTCGTTGCGGTATATGCTGTTCGCAACTTGCAACATAGGAGTTGCTGTGTTGAGCTGCATCCTTTGCTTTATAGTGTCAAAAGGATTCATGAGGGCATCCGCCGCTACAGTGGCCGCTGTTCCACTTAAGGCAGTTTTCAAAGGTTGGTGTGTCTGATAATCTCGACGATCGATGAGCTGTGACTTGAAAAATTCATATGTAGCGAAATAGACCGCGTGGGCAGGCCCGGCACCTAGGATCACAGACTGAACACCTTTCCAAAGAGCTAGGGACCCTTCTGCCGTAGAGATCTTATTAATTTGGGAGAGCATGCCTGTCGATACTGATCCACTTGCGGACTGTATTCGAGTCTTTAAGGCGTCTATGGGGAACATTACAGAGTGCTCCATAATTCCTGCAAAAGCACCTGCCATAAGCTGCGCGTACAATGGTGCATCCGGGGGCAGCGACTCGTAATCTATCTCTTCAGCTGCAACTGACTCGGGGGAATTCATACTCTCCAAGATATCTTAATATCTTAGCTTCACAGTCAATTTCAAGGAAATTAAATTTTTTTTTTTTGACCTTATTTTGTTTCAATTCTATCGAAAGGGCAGAACTGGCCAAGTGAAGCAGATCTTAGCAAATGTTTCAGAGCTATAGACGTAGTCTAATGCAGATGACTTGAAAAAAAAAAATAATATGATGCAGATTGGAAGCACGGTAAATGTATGGTTGCGAATTGTTGATGGCACATTGACACTTTCATTTTTTTCATTTTTTTTTTCAACCTGCCGTATTGAAGTATTGCTGATAGTTTACACCCGGTGAAAAAAGGCGGCATCAAAGGGTAACATTAACAAGCGTATTACAAAAAACAAGAACTTCTGGATTAATTGAAATCTAGAAATGCTTAGCGGCTACGTTACTATTTCGGTTATTCACTCGCGTATTGCGCTTTTTATGAATAGAACCTTTCGTCTTTATTAGCGAGCATCGTTGTCTATTGCGATGAGGTCTGATATATAACTTCTGAAGTACCTCGAACTACCACTGCTTTCACAACGATTGACCGCTATGCCAGGACAGGTGGGTCGCCTTACTGGCAAACTACAAGCACATCTCATCCTCTCGTAGAGGAAAAAAGGTTCACGTGCATTTCTGCCGGTACCGGCTTTTTTCATAAATTTGATAGCTTTTTTAGGGTGCCTTTTTCGAGTAAAAAAGATTAGCCAGAAGATTAAAGTTCATGCATCGAATCTTCCAAAGGAAAAGGTTTTCTAGCGGGGAAAGGAGTAAAATTCCGAAGAGAGTTCCGAAGAAAGTTCCGAACCTCTTTCTTTGCGAAGATATATCAAGAAAATTCCATTTCCCATTTTTTTGAGCTGTACAGTTTCTCAAAGGAATCTAACTCATTCCTTAAGACTATCTATTATACCCACCCGTGCGCGGCAGCTCATTCTCAAACGGTTTTGCATATGCAGGAAGGGAGCGCGTAATCTGTAATCACTTTCATCGCGTAGCGTGACAATGTTAGCTGATAATTGTTTGACAATGAAGAAAATACTCTATTTTTTGCACTGTGCCAATTGAAATTGGCTTAAGACTAGTGGATGTTAAAAAATTGCAGAATCTCCGATTTTCAATTTTACTTCTAAAAAAAAGGTATTGAAAGCATTTCATTAAGCAACTTCAATCGCTTAAGACTGTGAATAGCATAAAAAGACAGTATATGCTTCAGGGCTATTTAAATTTGAACATCTGTCAGGAGTTGACCAATAGAAAGCCTCTCGAGATATAAATTTATTCGGGGTGAATTGCAGTATAAAAGTTGTACGGTCGTTTTCTGGAAAGGAGACCAAAAATGTTAAAGCCATGCTCCAAATTGTCGGTTTTAAATTGACTTAGCTGGAACATTCAAAAGGTTGAGGGCCCCGAATATGGGTGGGCATGCCAATAACACCACTAATGGGATGCCTGCATAAATGAGGTATCTTCCTATGATGTCGATTTTGGCCTCACCAATGTAGGGAGGGCACTCCTCGGCATGAGCATACTTTTTGCGTTCTTTGGTCTTTTCAGGACGTTCGTCCTTAAGCTTTAACACGTAGATCAGAAAGGAGTAAACTAATGGCTTACCTATCACGTATTTCCAAAGAACAACAATTAGCCCTCCGACAAGCAATCTACCGCAAAGTAAGTGGGCAGCTCCCCTAACAGCCATGTCATGGCCATATTGAATGCCCAAATTTTGCAAAATCCACTTGCTCCATTCTATCCCACCGACTACACCAACAAATGCCACACTGTCAGCGAAGCAAGGACACTCATCCACTGGTTTAATGTGCTTGAAAAGAAGCAACAAACCCCAAGAGAGACTCAGGATGGGATACCACCAATAGTCACCACATTGAAAATCGGCCAAAACGTGATTGAACCCAAAACGACCCAAGATGCAGATGATTCCGACTAAAGCACCACTGATTACATCCAGGAGACCATGCATACCACAGTAGATTCTACCTACGACAAGCGTAAGATAGTATATGATCACTGAAAAGATTAGTGCCATTTTTTGGAGAATGCTTATATTTAGTCCAGCTATGGTCCAGAGAAGGTAAAGAGATGCTCCAGTTGCATTCGCCGTGTGAGAGCTAGGTGCTCCATACTCCATGGTAGTATATTCACTCAGAGTGATTCTGTGCAGAGGAGGTGCTCTCGGTCTGGGTAAACACCAGTAGTCTTTCAAGTACCCACTTAAATAAATCGAATAGGCCAGAATGTAAACAAGGTCAGCAATTCCCTCAAAAGAACCTGCCCACGCTGGGGTGGGAAGGCAGAGAACATAGAAAGTGTGCGAGCCCAACACTGCAGTTCCTGCGAAGTAAATTGATCTCCATTTTGTCCTGTGCTCCGATTGCCATTTCGATAGATACTGTGATTGACTGTCGGTATATCTCTTCATGTATTGCCTAGTACCAAACCTAAGTCGGGACATCTTCCCTTTGAAGTGATCTGGATCATGATTTCCAGGATCCTTCAAAGGGTGCTTTCTTTGGAAATCGTTTGGTTCCACTCCTGCCAGTGGTGCTCCTTCCATTGACATCACTAGTTTAAAAGAGTGTTATTCGAGCTAAAAGTTTTTAAATCCAATTTTAAGTTGCCTAAACCTTCTTAGCGGTCCGAGCAAGGGCTGCTTTCATTTTTAGAAGAAGTATTTATTGTACTCATACGAGATTGCAGAAATTTTTCGTCACTGCTACTATTAAGCGAATTCACCCCAGCGATGAGATCCGGTGTGAAAATTGAAAAAAAAAAGACAACGACAATAATGATTGGAATCAATCATCGCGTTCGAAAATTGATAGAGCTTGTGAGGCTACCTCTTGTGCTTGAATCCTCTCGTATCTCTCGATAGCTTCGGCAGGCAGGGCGAGCCATTTAGATTGGGAGTCTGCCGGTTCCTGCAAGTTGCGGAGGAAATCAGACAAGGTTTCATGATCACTTGCATGTGGCAACTTTACGCCCTCGACAATTTCGTATTCCGAAGGCATGGAGTTTGCAACGGTATTCAATCCTCGGAATATTTTGCTACAGGTTTGATGGATAATCATATGGTCCGCTTCCTCATCTACTTTTCCTCCGTATATTATAGTGGCAAGAATGAAGCAGATCTTTCCCTGGGCATCCTCATCCACCGGGATGTCTGACAAAAACTGAAGAGCGCATGCAAAATCTCGGTCGTTGAATTCATACTTCTTGGAGAAACCTATGGGTGCCAGTAGTGATCGATTTAAAAGAATCGAGTGGAACCAACAAAGTAGAAACTTCCACTCGCAACGGGAAGAAGTATTGAAATACAGGTCTTTCACTGTCTCCAGTATACCTACTGTACCTTCATATACGAATTTATAGCTTTGTTGCAGTAAGGAGCTAGGCAGTTCCTGACCAAAAATGTTGCAAGTCATAAAAACGGTGGTATTTCCAGCTGCTTGGTTTAGCATTTTAGGAAGCACAGATTTTGTCCATAGGAATGACATCTGGAGATTTTGCAGCAAGATCCATCCACCGTCAGTACTACTGCGTAGTATCTCTTGTTCTGCATAGTGAGTACTTTCTGGGGAACCTAAGGCGATCACTGATATTTCTTGCTGATGTAGATCGGCCAGCTGAACGGCCTTGAAGCTCGCATCAACATCTCTTTCAGTACCCAATAGTATGCACTGCCCAGTTTTGCGACTTACTAATTGATCCAGTGTGCATTGTCTCCGGAAGTGGTTCTCAAACTCTTGTAAGGCGGCTTTGGAAGATTGATTTTGCAAAATGTGAATCACACGCAAAAGTTCTGTAGGACAATCAATCATTGACAGGTCAATGTCTTTACCTTGACCATGGTTTTTGATATATTTCAGTATTTCGTATGCCTTTTCCCGGAAAGTTTGATCTTCATGTGTAAAGCAGTGAGTGAGGTACAGTACTACTGCAAAAGCTCTCTTGTGGCCCTTCAACAAATATGAAGAAAATAAAGAGTAAACTTTTTGGTACAGGTTCCACACAAGTTGTTCAATCCTGTTGCTGCTATCTATTACGGCTTCGTCGAAAATACTTTCGAAGCACTCCATGAACTGCCAAATTGGAAAATCGTAAAACCAGTGCACTTTCGCTATGTCCTCCAATATGGAGTAAAGCGTTGAAGCATGAAGCCCCAGGGGAGCGTAAGTTTTTGAAAACCCGTCTATCTTTGTCATAAAATGCTCTGTTTCTCTCAGCTTGTTTTCTACTTCGGAAGAATCCAATTTCAGCCGTTCTAACGTTTGAATTAATTCGTCATTCTCCAAAATATTCCCTTTGGAGTCATTTAGTTCTTCCAAAAGTCTAGACTCTAATGTTTTTAGCAGTATTTTATACTCTCCATTTAATCTCATCAGTTCGATGCTTTCTTTATTAATTTCAGGAGCCTCCTTGGATAATGATATTCTCATCGTCTTCATCTCAATACTCCCCTTGTTCACCGAAAAGTTAATTGATCTTACTCGGGACTGCAAGAACTTTGGAAGTTTGGCGTCTGCATCAGTAGAATATAATAATAAACGGAATTCTGCTGTCAATTCTACTTCATGCTCGCCGATTTGAACAGTTTGGCGACCTCCGGAGGTCCTGAGTTCACGAGCTATGAGCTTGTTTATTATTGGGTCAAAATATTCAGCATCTTGGATCAGTAGCACACCGCCAAAACGAGCTGCGTTTTCTAATTTTTTTATAAACCCGACTTCGAGAAAGCTGGATAGAGTAAATCTTTTACCGTAGTATTTTGAAATAACAGATATCATTTGGGAATTGGGGTCTATAATATAAGGTACGATTGTAGATGTAAGCACCATGCTGAAATTCTCTAAAAAAAACTCCTCATTAGGTAGCCCTAGCGCTGCCCATTCAAATCTTTTCTCAATTTCGACGTTATGTGTAATAAACTGGTAATTAGGGTCAAACTGAATACAGCGCTCTATCAATAGGGACTTAAGCACCACAAATAGTTGTTTTCTTTGCTTCTCCACTAAACCCCCACAATAATTCGAGTACAATGCAGAAATTAGGCAATTACCGGTAAGTTCGCGGTTAGATTTTTTGAAAGATTGTATACTTCTTGCCCACCGTTCTTTTTCGGAAGTCAAATCTGAAATCAGAGTTTTTGATCTCTCCAGCTTACCTTGAACTTCACGCGTTTCCTTTTTAATTATTTCGATGTCTCGAATAATTTGACTGTAATTTTGCTTTGATATCTCGATATTCGCTTCCAATTCAATGATCATGTCTTCTGCTGCAAGCAATCGGGCGTTTGATTGCAACGCCTCGTTTTCGATTTTCTGAACCTCTTTTTTAAGTGGTTCAGCTTTATTCAATATTTCTCCATATTTTAGCTGTGCATATACCCATTGATACAGGGGTCCACATGCCTTACTTGCCCTGTTCACCACCTTATACGTAAAATCTTTCATTGAAAAGTATTCCGCCTCGATAAATGATCTCATTCCAGGGGAAAGCATGGTTTCAGTATCAAAGTTGACAATATCAAAAATGAACTCGTCTTTGCGAATGAAATTCTGGATTTCGCGCCATGATGTTATCTTTTGTCCCAAAACAGCACACACAGCTTCCATGGTAATTTTGACAGCAGAGGGTGGATTTATCATTGACCTGATTTCAGTTAATTGCTGTTTTTTAATGTTTTTCACTCCACGCTGGGCTTCGTCGAGAACCGGTATAAAGGCTTCTAATTCTTCAATGACCTGCTTTCTTCGCTGTTTACTCTCTTGCTGGTGCGTGGCAAGGATTTCCTTGATTTCTACGACTGCTTCCTGCTTTCTTTCCGCTTCATTCTGCTCATGAAGCATTTTATCTAGAGTTTTGCGAGCTTCGCTCTCTTTAACCTTAAGTTGCTCTTGCTTTTCGCATAGTAATTTAGTTAACTCCTTCACTTTCAAAACAGACTCATCTAGTTTATCTAATCCTATCGTAAAGAACCTTTGTTTGTCTTCTAACTCCTGGTACTGGCTCTCAAAAATCATGTCAAAACTTCTAAGGGCATCCAAAAACGTTCCAGGCGATGCTTCTACATCTGAAGTATTCTTGTAATAGTACTGGTCAAAAGCCAAAAAAAGATCTATGGCAGTATCATGAACATTTTTGTCATCCTGGTTGGAATTTGTAGGCGTTCCGCCACGCATTTGCCCTTGAGTGACAAAATCGAGCGGCATTGGTCGTATGATGAAACTGGCTATTTGATACATTATTTTGACTGTCCAATTACCCATCCAATTTATTGCACATCTATTAAATAATGCGGGTGAAGTAGTCATGCTCGGAAGTGTCTGATCATATGGATTTCTCATTGTGAAAACTACGTGCAGGTTTTTCGATATTTGTTGGACAAACCATTGATACATTTCTTGCTCTGTGTCAATTAAAAGGCCCAACGATAAAATCCGATTTTTCAGTGAAGACATTAAATTCTCATAATTTGTTTCTTGAAATAAATCCGGAACATCCGAGTTTGCCAAAAGGGTATTCATCCTTTCTAAAAAAGAAGGTTCCAAAATGTTGGATTCATCGACTAGCAGACAAACTTTCTTGTCTTCCACGCTGCAAGTTAAAAGAACCCCTCGTAAGAATTCGTCAAAGTCAAAAATGGTAAAGTTCTTGTGAATGCATGGTTGCACAACAATTATACCATTAAGCCAAGCAACAAACTTTGTCATGGTTGTCTTGCCTGTTCTGCAGGGTCCAATTAGCATTGCATGGCCCTGAATTTGACGTAAAACTCGATCTATGAAAAGAAGATGGCTCAGCATTTCATCGTATATGACAAATGATGAATCAATCTCTTCCTCGCAATACGTTTGAAATCTTTGTTGAATGAAGTTCAATAGGTCTTGCTTTTCCACTTCCCTATAATCCAAGGAGAGCCATGAAGAAAAGTATAGCGACGAGGGACTCAACCTATGGAGACGATGATTCGGAAAAAAATCATCAAGTATTTCCCATAATATTACTTCTAAACGTTTTTTTTCTGATTGGCAGATCAATTTATCTGCAAATATTCTCCAAGCTTCATAAGCCCAAATCTTTAATAAAGATTGTGGAGTATGTTGTAAGCTGTTGCTTAAACTTGTATAGAACCCACGTACCCATCGAGTCAGCTCTCTTGGCGAGATGATGTAATGTGTCTGATAACTGATATGCATTTCAACTTTGAATTTTTCATACAAAGCGATAGAAGCGTCGCCAAATTTATCAGCATACTCCTTCAGGTTTGGCGTTAGCTGCAGTGCAGCTTTGTAAAACGTGCTATAAATACCTTTCAAGGAGGTATTGGTAGGATAACCCACAAACATAATGGACACATGTCTAGTAAATCTTAAACTCAAGGGAATTCTACCAGGATCTGTGGGAGGATTACAAGCACCGACAAAATGAATTCGTTCCAAGGTAACCCATTTATTCTCGTCGGCTTTCCAAAATCCCTTTTCTTCAATCAATTCTCTTAAGAATAATATAGTGCTCTGGCTGCCATAAGCATCAGGTTGTGGTAGGTTGACTTCATCGCAAAATAACACAATGTCTCTCGCTGTACTTTTTGGACGTAAAATTAAACCTTTAGAAGATGATACGTAAAAAGTATGACGGCTCAAGGTTTTCAAAATGTGAGCAATATTGGTTTCTTTGGAAAAATTCAGCCCTACGATGTCAAATTTGGAACTTCTTTGTAAGGCATTGTTTAGTATCATGGTTTTGCCGGAACCCGGAGGACCGCATAGAATAACGGATTTGCGTGCATTCAGAAGTTGGAAGACTAGCAATTCTTTTTTTATAGTCTCCTTTGTGGGAATGATGGTGTTAGGTTTCATCACGTCCGCTGGTTCAAGGGAAATTTGTGGGACCAGTGAAGACAGGTTTACTGCTTCCAAAGTTTCAGGCACAAATTCGACGTCCTCGAAGTCTAGGTTAGAAGGATTGGGCCCCGTGAATAAGGTTATGGTTGACTGATGGAATTTCAATTGATCTGCCCAATTGCAATCTCCGACAAACGAAAATTTGACGATTTGGCTAATTATGCAGTGAAAAAATGACTCGAACGCGGCATCGGAAGCTTTTAGAAGAGTGGAGCTATATCTTTGAAGGTTATGGATGAGTAAAGCTGTAATGGTTGAAGTAACCCTAGAATGCTCGAAATCCATGATGTGTCCAAGTTTCTCGGCCTCTTCAAAAAAAAGCTGAGTAGTGGAAGGACATAAAAATTCCAAAATCGCCGCTTTGTATCTTTTAATAACTGGCAAAGGAATTAGAGACATTGACTCTAGGCCAAAGAAGCCGCTCGATAGTTGCGTCGTTAAAAATTCATATTGTGAGCACACCTCCTCCATGAATAAAATTAATCCACATCTCGTTATAGTTGCTGGGGTAGCATGGTCTAGATTGTCAGTCTCGAAAATCAACCGTAAATTTTGGGGAATTTCTAACCTTTCTCCAGTCGGTAAAGTCATCAATTTGTTATCATCAAGGGCACTATTGAGTGTTTCTGCATATTCTGGATCCAAATCGCTATCAAAGACAATCCACACCCTTGCTTTTTGAAAAGTTTTGGTTGCGTCATTGAGTACCTGACGGACAAGAGAAGTAAATATACCATCCTGCCACTCTAAGCTGGCCCTGTTAATGGAGCCATAAATTTCGTCCTTTTTGAGCGTTTTCGTGGCAATCCTATACACAAAAACATCCGTCTGTTCCAATTTTTTAAGTACTTTCAGTACCGTTTTCCAAACAGTTGTCTTACCAGTACCGGATTTGCCAGCTAAAATTAATGCCTGCTGGTTTTTTTGAATATGGTAAAATTGTGAACATTTTTTGCGAAACTCGACTGAGGGGCACAAATGATCTTCGTCGCATATTTCCAACAAAGGTCTCACAAAACTATCATCTAGCCCTTCCGACTTCTCGCAGGAAAAAATTTCTTGGGCACATAGCAAAAACCTCTCCTCGTCAGATTTCACTAAAGTTGGCATAATAGTTTGACATAGGCTCTTCACTAATATCATCTCCTCATTTTTTTCTTCTGATTTTGCTATCAATTCAGAACAATTTTTCAGCGTCTTCTTGAGGGTCCTTAACCCAAAATCGTAGTGTTTCTGATTTGTGCATTTATTTTTCAAAGAATCGAACAGTTTGACCACTTTTCTTGAAAGCTCTTTCGAGTTTTTAAATCCCAATATTTTTAGTATCACATCTGCAATAATATCGTTATCAGATGTTTTGATAGAAAATTCCCGAAATTTCTTCTTCAAGTTTTCAGGAAGCTTCGATCTTCCTTCATAGTTCGGATTCAAAGTTATGAATAGTGCGGTAGCTTCATGAAGAGCTATGGTATCGCCCATTAAATCGATACTTTTAGTTTTATCAGATAGTCCATTTTGAACAACCTCGACATGGCCTGATACAGCGCTCATTATATTTTCATCAAGTCTGTTGAACTCGTCAAAGCATCCCCAAGAACCTATTTGGGAAATACCCAACATGAGCCTGGCAATCGAATGGAAATCGTAGGAATCATCACAATTGAATACCATCACTAATCTGCCCAGATTTTGTCCCAACGATTTTACTGTTTCTGTTTTACCTGTACCTGCAGGTCCAAAGAAGCAGCCACCGTATTTTTGATGTAAAGCTTCAGTCAAAGCTATATATCCTTGCTGTAGAGTTGGAGTGTATATTAATCGATCTGGTATGCCGATATATGCAAATCCATATGAATTACACCTTCCAGCTAGTGATACGTGAATTGTTTTCAGTAGATCTTGTTTACCATCGTAAAAAAACTTCTGTGTATTGAACCAAATAAGTCGCGCTCTTGGAAGGCTTGTTGTTGTCAGCTTTTGAACTATGTCAACATAATGAAGACATTCTACCAAAAGGGATTTTACTTTTCTCCTATCAGAAGAAGCTTTTCGACTTTCCATCTCACAAATGATTTCGTCTGTTTCCTGCTCTACTCGAGTGAGTACCTCTGGGAAATTTCTCCTGCTAAAACAGTCATTTATCGCAGCAGTCCAGAAAATTTGCCAGGACAGTAGTAATACTTGAAATGCGTATTGATCTAAAATATTCTTAAAGTGCTCGCCATGATTCAAAGAGGATAAGCATTTTGAGACATCCTGAGCAATAGTACATTGTATCTCGTTGTCCAGCAATGCTAGCCATTCGTCACATCGAAGCGAAGTGATGCATATTTCGCTATTTAAACGAAGCTCTTCTTGCTCAATTGAAATAACACTCTGAATAATGTCATCTTTTGATCTCAAACCGGATATGCAACCGTACATTTTGGGCATGTAAATGGAAATTCTTCCAATGTCGTGTCCAGCTCCAATCAACTTAAGCAAATCATCATTACCTAAAAAATAAAATTTGGGAAATAGTTTTCTCTTATTTTCCAGGAGATCATTCAAGGAACTTTTTATTAGTTTTAGGGAGTTTAAAATGCGTTTGAATACCATGGCGCTTTCCGGAATATGAACTGCATCAATAGCACTATTCAACAAAAAGATTCGAGACAAAATTGCTTTGAATTCGGAAGTTAGCCCTTGAAATTTGGAGCTTTCCAGAGGCAATAAATTTTGCATCTCTTTATTCTTTCCCAAGATGCCATATAAATCAATCCAATAAAATTGAGCGTCCATCCATTCTGATTGCAACACTGAAAGTTTTGTTAATTTATTTTCCAAGCCGAGGCACTCTGATTCAAAGTATTTGTAATGCACAGAGTTTTTCATTGAATGGAGCTCTTCCAGGTCGTCGATGCATGATTGTCTCAAAGAGCCCCATTCACCAACAAGCTTCAAGCCGCTTGAATGATTAAATGTTTGATATTGCGCATCATTCCAAAAGGATTTCATTTGAGTTAATGATTCTTCGAGGACGAGCTCCTTTCGCGCTTTGTGAACCAGTTCTTTAACGACTGCCTCATCCAATTTTGTCATTATAAATAAAACAGTCTCCAGAGATATCTCTGATAGCCTCTGAACAGAAGATTTGCCCAGATTTTTGACAAGGTACTGCCAATGTCTAGTTTTCAAGGAAGGATCTTTTAATAATCTCAGTATACTTGCAGAGTTCAGCACACCTTCAATGGTGGTAAATAACTCTTCGAAGATCATATATTGTTTGGTTTTGAAAGGGACGCCATTCATGTCACATTTTATACGCTCAAAACTCTTCAAGTGCGAATCAACATTTAGTTTGGCCCAAGACATTTGAAGTAAAGTTCGAACTTCAGACCAAAAAGCTTCCAGCTCTGTCCATACTGTCTTGAGCGCCAAAAGCTCTTCATAAAAATTTGCAAAGTGGTCTTTCATGACAATAGGTATAAGCATGATTCTTGCAGAATCCGAAATAAGTTCCATTTCTGATTCCAAAGACGCACAGGAATCCTCAAAGATCTTTATACTTGCGAGTGCCTCTGAAGGTGTCCATTCAAGTGCCATGGGTTTTTTCTTTGACCAAGATTCCAGCAAGTAAGTGGCTAAGCCGTCCACACGCTGAGCTTCAGACTCCAACTTGCTCAAAATTTCACCTCTATTCTTACTTAATAGAGCTTCTTTTCTCATTGAACATTCGTAAAGAGCTTTCAAGTCGCTCTCTAGCTGATCAACGAAAACATAGTCTGGGGCAAGCTTTGGATGTACAGTTTGAAACAGCTTCTCACTTTTAATGAAAGTAGTCAACAGCAATTCTCTAGATCCCCGTCTCTCTCTTATTTTATCAATAGTTTTCACTAGGTCCGTGATGTTTTTTAATGATGAAACATCAAACCTGCTTTGCTCTAGAAAGTCTCTTTCCTTTTTCAATTCATTTTCAAATATTGTGGAGTTTGTCATGTATAATGACATCAATCGATTGCTCAGATAATTCACCCATGTATTGTATTTGGCAAAGACTGCAGAAAATGCTTCTTCATATTCAAAACGTAGTATGGTACTAAATGATTGTTTTTTCTGAAATAAGCTCAACGAAGGTCTTATGTTGAGCATATCGGTCAACAGTTTGGCGCATTTGCCCATGTCTGAATCAATATAGTCCTCGATAGCACCCTCTTGCAAATTCCAAAGTCCTTCATATTTTTTCCAAAATATTGTGTAGCTGACACTTTGCTCATATAACTGATTTATTTTGGAATACGACGCTGTGAGGGCCTTTCGCAAAGACCTAATCAAGAAAGCAAAATTCTTCTCAGGAGTCAAGTACGTAAGCTGGGGCAAGTACGCCAAAGAAAGCGTCATTCCCTCTATTTCTTGTAGCCATTCAGACTTGACTTTTTCCACGTTAGGAGTAAATTTTATAGAGCCCTCTTCAAAGGCGACTGTCACGGTACGATTTTCAAGTGCCAGATGGTCCAGAAACCACTCGATTTTTTCTTTGATTATTAATTTTAGTGACCTGTTTAATAACATAACGAAATCGCTCTGTTTATCAAACCCCATTATAGGCAGGCTATGTATAACTTGCTGCATTTCTTGAATGTATTGCGAAATCAGATTTGTATCGATATTGTTTCTCGATAGCGCTGTCATGATATAAGATAATTTGTTTTCAATGTTTCCCAACTTTTCGAAGTCATTTACAATAATACTCACGTTCTTTTCCAAACTAGTCAATGCTGTTTCTTTTTTACCATTGTTCTCATCTATGATGGCATTGGAAGGCACAGAAGTCCAAGCAATAGTCAAAGCTTTATTCAAAAATAGCCATATCTCGTCAATTTGAGTTTTGAGCAAAACTCCCGTTAGAGGGCGGGTAGGCAACTCTCGAAATAAAGACATTAGTGTTTGAATTTGCTCTAGCAAAATAATTGCTTGAGGATAAACAGTCCTATAGGTCCTCGCTATCTTCACAACATTGCCTGGTACTTTATATCCCATGTATAGCAAATTTCTGGTATCTTTAAAGAGAGCGCCCACTGTAAAATCGAAATTCACCTGTATTTGGTATTTCCCGTCGTTGCCTTGTAGCATCTTCAGAATTGGTGCTTTTAATGCCTCGATGTCACTCATTGAGATGCTTTCAATTAGTTCAGATATTATTTTCTCCGTGTTGAACTTAGATAAGATACTATCGCATTTTTTCTTTAGTGCAGTTTCCCGAGTTAAAATTTCAAACTCGGGACCCAACAACAATTCTAGCTGCTTAACTAATTTATTCAGATGGTTTCCAACCTGTTTGCATTGCGTGGCCAAAGCAGCGGTCTCGGAAAGATCTCGCAGTAGTAGTACGTCCCTCACATAAATTTCCTTTGTCAATCTACTGTCTATCAGTGCTATTTCTTCAATTATAAGGTCTATCATAGTCTGTTGATTATTTTTCATTATGTTTCGAAGCTTTGGGTAAAAACTCATTAATGGCTTGAATCCGAGAAAGATGTTTAACATTCTTTCCGAGCTCCTGCAATTTTGCAGTTCATGCTCGAAAATTTGAATGAATTTTATTTCCAAGGTGGATAACCTCTGGTTGTAAATCATTCTGGCCTTCGGCCAATCATCGACATAGCTCGCGTTTTTTGAGTTAGTAATAAACGGCTCATAGATAAACTCCAAATCACTAGCACTATCTTCGTAGGCTATAGCTTTCAGTGTATCGCTTAGAAGGGCATGCTGCTGACGAAAAGTAACGATTTTTTCCCAGAGAGTTTTCAGCTCAGTTGTAAACGATTCAAAAGACACAAAAGTAACATTTTTTGGTGTTGTTCTCCTTATAACTTCTCTGATTTGTATGTTATTGTCATGCAAAATTCCGTCCCAAATGTACATGCTGTTTGTAACCTCGTTATTTAGCAGCTGAAACTGGTCGTATTCAATTTTAAACACATTAGGTATTACTTCGAGTATTTTCTCGCCGACATTTTGGGACACATTTTGCAAAAAAATGATAAATTTGTCCAATGGATAAGTTGATGATCTAAACTTTTTGAAACCTGTCGCCAAAAGTCTCATGGATTCATTTACCTCCACTAAACTGGAGCTCGATCGCAGCTTTTGCAAAGGGATTGTGCGAACAAACTGATTATACCCGCTAACTTGCTTTAGCGCCTCCATAATACCCGCATCCGTCATAAATTTCAAAGGATTATGTAATCTCTTCGCTGCGGCTAAAATTTTCAGAGATATTTGTACTTGTTCACCTTGCAGTTGGTCGGCCGTACCGGCCAGGGAGACCTCCATGTTCCCCCAATACTTTACCTCTGCGCTTGCTGAATGGTCGGGAGCATCTTGTTGCAACCTTATTAAGTTTTGTACGGTCCTGTTCCACTGATTAGCCATACTTTGCAGCTCATTCAAAAAGTTAGAATCTTCAAGCGTGGTATCCCCCAGTAATTGAGCATAGTTGTCCACCGTTGCACCTTGTTTCACAATTTCGTTGATTCTGGGATGTATCCTAAGCTCTGGAATTGGAATCGAGTTTTTTAAACCGCGAAAAGAGGAGGTGAGATCTTCAAATCTTCCCTTAGTAAGCCCCGCAGATTCTGCTGTACAAGGAAGGAGGTTGGCCTGTATGAGTGCGTTAAACGCTGGATAAATTCCATTGCTAACAATGGATACGAAAAATTCTATATCAACACGACTGGGAAGTGTCAAAATGCTGAGTTGATCTTTCATTGGCACACTATAATCGAGGATTTCATTATTTTTTATAATGACAAACTTTGAAGATTCATGGCTGAGCTCTGTCAGCTCAATTTCAAGTTTCACATCCTCTGCAGATTTATTTACCAGCACAAATAGGGTATTGTAGCTCTTCATGTCACCGCCAACTAAAAATAGCCGAAGTTCTTCGGAGAACTTCTCCATAAGCCCATCCTTGACTAGACCATATTTTGCTTCGGAGACTTCTGAAATTGATCTTAAGAAATTCAGAATATACTCAACAGTCTCATAGAATACAGACTGGTAACCATTGGGCATCGCGATACCTACGTCGGTAGCTCCGTTAACATTCGAGTATTGTTGATTTTTAATGATCATAAGAACATGTAAACAAACGTTGCTCATCGCCCGTGCACAATGAGCGGTGCATCGAGCAAAGTGATTACCATCAAGGGGAGTGTGAGGAAGGCACTGTTAATATTAAAATAGTACGACACTACAATGTGATCCTATTTGTTTGCGCCTCTCTGGGGACTAAGATCGAGATATTTGGGTCACAAATGGCAAGCGATGAACTTTTCAAACCACCTCCTGTACCTCAGCACGGTGCTGATTGCTGTAGTGTTCTTTCGCGTGAAGGGTCCCAATCAGGTACACCGTTCGGAGGATCTTCAACAGCTCTAGAGGATAAACCCACGCCTGCTCCTTTTTCTCGAACGTTATCATCCATAACTAGCTACGAGCAGGTCAAGAAGACTAATAAAATGGCTGACAGTCATCTAAAAATTGTTGTTGTTGGTGATGGTGCTGTAGGCAAAACGTGTCTATTGATATCTTATGTGCAGAAAAGGTTTCCCATAGATTATGTTCCCACAGTATTTGAGAACTACGTCACCAAAATACGTGGTCCTCGTAATAAAATTATTGAGCTGGCTCTCTGGGATACTGCTGGTCAGGAAGAATATAGTAGACTGCGCCCTTTATCATACTCTGAAGTGGACATATTGCTCGTATGTTACGCTGTTGATAACCCAACTTCCTTGCAAAATGTGGGAGATATGTGGTTTCCTGAAGTGAAACATTTTTGCCCTGACGTTCCAGTAATGCTTATTGGATTGAAATCTGACCTGTACGCTAAGGAAGACCCTATTAAGCTGGTCGATCCAAGAAGAGCAGAATCCTTGGCTTTAAAACTAGGAGCCTTTACACACGTTCAATGTTCAGCGAAGACAAGAGAAAATGTAGATCAAGTCTTTTCTACAGCAATGAACACTGCTCTACATGAGACCCTGCATAACTCAAGTGAGAATTTAACAGGAATAAAAAACCCCTTTAGGAGAAGGAATGCCGTGGCAAGCAAAAAAAGTGTTAGAAAGCACAAGTGTTTGATTTTCTAGAAAAGGCGTATAAGCACTAATTGTGTTGTCTAATCGTTTTTGACCAATTTTCTCCTTTCTGCTTTCGAAATGAGGAAAATTCCTCCCCTAAGGTCTTGTTTTTGCCGGGCGTGAATGTATTATAGATATTTGGCATAAATCGTAAAAGTTTCGCAAGTTTTTTATTAGACTTCAAAGTGCCGTAGAACTTCGTTTACATGTAGGCTCCAGTCCCCAATTCTATTCGCAAGTATATTCACTTGCTGTCTATCCCCTGAATCCCAAATACGAATATACACCTTATTGTTCGATACAAGAGAAAATCATTCAATATATAGTTATAAAATTCCAAACCCTGATAATTTATAGAGCTTTTAGGTGTTATCGCACCATTTTGCAGGAAACCTTGGTTTAAGGTTACAAAAACTTCAAAAATGCATCTGTCAAGAATTGGTATAACGTGCCAAAACATTTGAATTAAGAGCTCTTAAATAAATTACAACTTTTTTTTGTGTGTAATTTCATTTTCGAGTGACAAAGTATTAAATGTACTTCCTAGACATATCACATTTATTGGTAAAAAAAAAAAAAAAAAAACCAAATGGGGCATGACTTTAAGATATCTTTTTCAGTTATGAGGACTGTGATGTTTGCTATACTAATTGAGTAGTACTGTGTGTAATGGTTCAACTATTTGGTGCCACTAATTAAATTAGCTGTAAAAATAAAGATAGAGAATGTGAAAACAAATGGGAAATAATATCCTCATGACTTACCATTAAATTCATTAACAATTAATAATGGAAAAATTATTGGATCAAGATGATTAGTATCACAAGAAGCTATTTATATTTTTAAATATCGTTAAAGGACAACTTGGAGGTAAACCATGAGGATATTATTTCCCATTTGTTTTCAGGAAAAAGAAAAGCGATAAATGAAAATGCGACACACCTTGTAATCTTGTCGGCACCGGCTCTCGAGAGTAATTTACATTGTGTCTACAAAAAAAAAAAAAAAAAAAAAAAAAAAAAGAACAAAAGGAAGAAGATATTACAACAGTCCTGGAAAAGCGACGAGTAAAATATGTCCATTGCCAAGTAGGAGCATAGAAATAATTGAAGGAGTAGTACTAACGTTTCAACTAAGCATAATCCAGACTACAAGAAGCCAGTCTTTATTCATAATGGGTAAAACTCTATACTTAGATTATTTGTTAACTTATCGCACTAATCAAAAACTTATTACAAATGTCCAAACTTGGGATTTTATCAACTTAGGAAGAACCCAGGAGCAATGCTCATGTTAGTACCCTTGATAGACTTAATGTATGCTTTCTTGATCACTTGTAACGTCATGTTGAAATTTTTCAGTATGCAATGCCGCGCCGATTGGACTCATCGCTTCACTTTACGAAGCGTAAGCGTTAAATGATCACCTTCAGAGGGCTTGCACATCCTTCAAGGTTTGTATCAAGATATAAAACTGGCATTTTTCGTGAAATCATTTTAGACAAAGTTCCGATGAGCACAGTGGCCAGCCCAACCACGGAAATTCATAACAAAAGGCCGTTGGCGAAATCGGCGCCAAACAGCAGACCCAAGAAACCCAAAGTGAAAAGATACAAGGCCAAAAAAGTAGATCCTACTAGTCCATTGGGTGTTTTGGAGTTTGAAATTGACGAATTATTGGGAAAAAATGGATTAGACCGTGAAAAAGTGAGGAATGATGTCTCGGCAATCCTAAACGACTTGCCAAAGCTCGGGGGACCTATTACTAAAGCTTATCATAGGGTGGTAAAGGAAGTCAGAATTTTGGAGAGGACATCTAATGCCGAGGGAATGGCACTTATTGATAATCCGGTAGAGGTTGGTAAGAAACAAATAGCTCTGATACCATTCGGACTTGTCGGTGACGTTGTGAACATAAACGTTTACAAGACACATCCTTTCTATGTGGAAAGTGACTTGTTAGATGTAATAGAAAAATCCCCAATCAGAAAAGATGAGTTAATCACATGTAAATATTTTGGCAAATGTTCCGGTTGCCAGTTCCAGTTTCTAAGCTACGACGAGCAATTGGAACTCAAGAGAAATACCATCGTTAATGCATACACGTATTTCGCTCCACGCCTGGCTGCAGAAAATTTGGTGCAAAAGGTGGAATCTACGTTCGGATCACCCCTCAAACTGGGCTATAGGACAAAACTTACGCCTCATTTTGACGTCCCAAGGAGGAGAGCCCTAGATCACAGACCGCCGCTCGGATTTGGGCAAAAGGGCAAGCAGAAGTGGAGAAAAGAGACATTAGAAGCGGGGGGTCACAGTTCCATTCTCGACATTGAGGACTGTCCCATAGGCACTCCTGTTGTAAATTCGGGAATGCACAATGAGAGACAAAGATTTGAAACCACCTTTAACAACTATAAAAAGGGGGCGACAATTTTACTGAGAGAAAACACAGTATTGATTGATGGCACTCGTGGTACGGCGGAGCAACTCAAGGAGGACGGATCTCGGGACGCAAATGGAAATATTTCATTTGTGGAGGTTGAAGAACCAAAAACAGGAACTAAGCTAGTCAAAACTTGTGTTACCAATACCAGGCAGGTAGTAAGAGAATACATTGATGGTTATACTTTTCAATTTAGCGCGGGAGAATTTTTCCAAAACAACAATTCTATCTTGCCGCTCGTGACAAAATATGTGAGGGAAAATTTACAAATACCAAATTCTGAGCCAGGTGCCCCAAACTATCTTGTGGATGCCTATTGTGGCTCTGGTCTTTTTAGCATTTGCAGTTCAAAAGGTGTGGCTAAGGTGATTGGTGTCGAGATTTCAGCAGATAGCGTTTCGTTCGCCAAAACCAACGCAGAAAACAATGGAATTGAGAATTGCAAATTTATCGTTGGCAAAGCAGAAAAGCTTTTTGAATCAATTGATATGCCCAGCGATAGAACCTCTGTAATCCTAGATCCTCCTCGGAAAGGTTGCGACGAGCTTTTCTTGAAGCAATTGGCAGAATATTACCCCGCTAGAATAGTGTACATTTCATGTAATGTGCATTCGCAGGCAAGAGATGTGGAGTATTTTATAAAGGAGACCGAGCTAGGGGAGCATTACAGAATTGAAAGTTTGAGAGGTTTCGATTTTTTCCCTCAGACGCATCATGTTGAAAGCATTTGTGTAATGTCGAGGGTATAACATCTGACGTATAATTTATTGATAAACTTTTGATTTGGAGTTCAAATTTTTGGAAATATTGTAAATCGCACACTAATGATATAGATTCAATCCTTCGACAGGAACCTAATAACTCACTCTTGACCAGCTTCTCAAGTTCTTTTGTAGTGACTGCTGCAACATCCGAACACCCACCTACAAACTCCATACATTTCTGCTACTGAATTATCTTAAACATTTTTGTACTTTCAAAACTTTTTCATGACGCGTTGTCGTTACAGTCCGCCGCCGGGTCACTCGTTCGTATTACCTACCCACGCAACAACTTACCTGGCTCATCGCCAACTTTCGCAAATTTCACAAGCCCATACTGATTACGAGGCCTTCAGATTGGTAGTTTAGGAAGCATCGAGACGTTACGTGAAGGCAATCAATCAAGATGGAGAACGACAAGGGTCAACTAGTACGTATATGAAAGAAAGAAAAAGCAGTTGTGGCTTTCTTTTTGCTAGAATGGAATACTAACTACTCCCATTTTAGGTCGAACTTTACGTTCCAAGAAAGTGTTCTGCCACCAACAGAATCATCAAGGCCAAAGATCACGGCTCCGTTCAGATCAACATCGCCAAGGTTGACGAGGAAGGACGTGCCATCCCAGGTGAGTACATTACTTACGCTCTATGTGGTTACGTCAGAGCCAGAGGTGAGAGTGATGACTCCTTGAACCGTTTGGCTCAGAACGACGGTTTGTTGAAAAACGTCTGGTCTTACTCTCGTTAAGTACTTCATAATAAAACATATGTACGGTACGTTTAACCATTAATCATTTTCCTTTGTATCATCGTGTTCGCGCGAGGTTCGAGTCAAGAAACTAGGTAAATTAACGATCAACTGAGAATGAAACGGGCAAAACTTCGTGGAGCCCAAAAATTCTCAAATTGTAGACAATACTATGCCTCGCAAGGTCGCCGTAGCCACCTTATTGTACTCGGCAGACTATCTACCAGGCGTCTTTACGCTAGGCTACCAACTGCAGAAATTTAGGGGAGAAAGAGACGTCGAGCTTCTGCTTTTGGTCTCGAGGGACTTGTACCAAGAAACACTGAGTGAATTATCAGTGGAAGTGCTATCCAAGCTTTATTCTAAAATCTTGGTAGTGGATCCGATAGAAGGTTTCGCCGAGAACGAGGAGAATTTGAAACTCCTTAAGAGGCCTGAGCTGAAATTTACGTTAGTGAAAGCTAGATTATGGGGGTTGGAATACGACCAGGTATTGTATCTAGACGGCGATACCCTACCCCTGAGCCCAGATGTGTTTAATCTGTTTGAAGATGTAGAGGTGCAACACTCGGAAATCGCTGGCGCCCCCGATGTAGGCTGGCCAGACATGTTCAACAGTGGAGTGCTGTTATTGGCACCAGATGGTGAAATGGCACAGCATTTGAGACTCTTCATCAAGGAAACCGCTTCGCTGGACGGAGCTGATCAGGGAATTCTCAACCAGTTCTTCAATGCCAACTGCAATAGGGGTATTGAGAGTATAGAGCAAAAATGGATCCGTTTACCTTTCATTTACAATGTTACTATGCCCAACTATGGCTATCAGAGCTCCCCAGCCACTAAGTATTTTAAGCAGCAGATCAAGTTGGTGCACTTCATCGGAGAAAACAAACCCTGGAGGGGTTGGAGTGGCGAAGAGAATGAGTACTCAAGCCTTTGGAACAAGGTTTTCACGGAATTCCAGATTGAATACGGTCTGTCTCCATATATGGAACAATTGAACGTGCGGGCATCCCCATCTCCTTGGAAAGAATCTTTGGAGGAAAATCGGCAGGAACCAGAAAGGGTATTTCCTACAGCTCGCGAACAAGGCCTGAAGAAGAAGGATATGCAGCAGCAGTCTCAGCGGGTGTTTCCGACCTCTAGTAAGGAAGAGGTAGTACTGGAAGGAAGGCAGGTATTTGAGCAGCAGCCAGAAAGGGTATTTCCAGGAAGTGAAGAAAAGGAGGAAGACGAAGAAAGCGAGAAAGAGGAAGAAATTCTAGAAGAACTGGAACACACTGATTTAGCGGCAGCTGCGCAGCAGTCTCAGCGGGTATTTCCGACCTCTAGTAAGGAAGAGGTAGTACTGGAAGGAAGGCAGGTATTTGAGCAGCAGCCAGAAAGAGTATTTCCAGGAAGTGAAGAAAAGGAGGAAGACGAAGAAAGCGAGAAAGAGGAAGAAATTCTAGAAGAACTGGAACACACTGATTTAGCGGCAGCTGCGCAGCAGTCTCAGCGGGTATTTCCGACCTCTAGTAAGGAAGAGGTAGTACTGGAAGGAAGGCGGGTATTTGAGCAG
>PPKA02000047.1:0-20746 GCA_003707595.2 Zygosaccharomyces bisporus
GGACTGTTTCTAAATTACCAAATGTTAAGCAGAATATCCTATTGCCTACTTGCAACTAATTTTATAAAAGGTGATTAATATAATTCATCATATTTTTTTCAAATTTGTCAAAAGCTGAAAAAAAAGTAGAGAGTGGAAGACGATATTTAGAAATAGTTCTTCTGTGCTTCGGCGGCAAAAACGAAATTTTATTTCTTTTCCTTTTTTTTTTTTTTTTCAAGTAGGAAATAAAGCTCTCAGAACTCAAAGATCAGAATATGTACTTAAATAGTAGAGAAAAATATGAACCAGCCTTAGTAGGCAAGTCAATTAGCGTTTTAAACCTTCCGCTTTTTAAAGTACAGATTCTTGACAAGAACGAGTAAAAAGACTATGTTGGCGTTACCTATAAATTCGTTTTCATTATCTGCTTTACTGCAAACTACTTTGGAGTTAAATCGAAGGGATTCAGACCTGTGATTTCGGCTCCAAAGCTTGTATGTATTCGTTGTATAGTTTTTTACTATTAATATTCTAGTACTTGTATTCAGTCCTTTCCTCTGCGTTTAGTTCGGCTCGTGCCTCGATCATCGTTCACTCTTGGCTTGGTCGTTAAAGGGTACTTTTCTTGTATCTCAGGGTTATTTGATGGATCTAATGCTCTTCGAAAGATATGCCGCCAAAACAATGTTTTGACCTTTGCTTTGGTTAAGGTGCACCTTTGAGAGCAATAACTGGGTAGTCAGCCCTCAAAGAATGACATTTGGCATCTATTGACATTTCTTTGGAGAGCGTGGAGAATATCGTGACATCAAATGAGTAATAGGCGGACATCCATTCCCAGTAATTGCTTGCTAGTGGCAATTATCTTTTGTCTGTAGTTATGTAAATCCTTGAGATGATAAAATTCGGATCCTGCTTTGGTACCGGAAGAACATGTTGCGAAAGCATTACGAAACCACAAATGCCTTGAGTGGGCAGGAAATCTGTCTTTTAGCAAGGCTCAGCGGTATCTATAACTTGACAGCAACAACATCCTGTCTACTGGACAACTATTCGCATGAGTTTGTCGGTGACATGACAGGTAGATGTTACTTCTTACCACGACTTGGTTTCGATGATCAGCAGCGGTTGAAAAGATAGGAGTAACATTAATGAAAGAAGCCAGTCGCTCCTAAAAATACCCACTTGATCAAAATAAACTCAAAATATATCAGCGAGAATACATGCAGGATAACATTTAGCTAATTCATTTAAAACCCGATTAACACTGCTGTGCGCGTAGGTTCGAGGCCTATTGAGACAAGTACAATATGTTACTAAATGACGATATCACAAGGCGAGGTTATTGCAATTACTCATTTAAAGAGATAAACATCTGAAAAACTGTCGGCCCTAGTCTGAGCTGATTTTTTGTGAAAGATGGTGGACTGTACATCAAGTTCATGAAATCAGTCCATTATCAAGCGTCAATTTCTGATCTTGGATTTAGCACTACAAGAAAATCTTCGAGCAATAGCACACATTGAAAGTTGATGCTAATTGGACGTGTAGACGTTCAGAAAATATATGAAATGCATATTTTACTAATGGAAACTGGCTTTAGACTGTGAATGAAGGAGATTTATTTTATTCCCAGCGAAGGACTAGCGGACACGCACAAATTCGGAGTTAGGCTGTTTGACGCTAGCGTTCATATCTTCGGCGCAATTAGGAAGTGACGGTCTTCAACAAGTCTTTTCTAACTTGCCGATGGCATTGCTAGTTTGAAGTTACAGTGGTACATATACCTTATGTACAAATGATCCAAATAAGAGCTAATCTTATGGATTCGCGTTCAAAATTATAGGGACAAGACAAGTTGGCTGTAATTTCAAATAAGTTGTGCCACTCAAGAACCAATGATCGTAATTTCTGCTTTTTTAATGGAGCAGTTCCGATTTATTTATTTTTTAATGACTGCCTGAATTACAGGTTCCAATCGTGAGATTTATACCAACTCGTGTTTTTGAAACGAACAGTAGTGGCAAACTTTCTTAAAAATTTTAGATTGACCTTACTACATACTACCTGGGGAGCTCTAACCACAACCGGTGGTGCTAAAATAAATAAAGAGATGCTCTTTCGATTCCATAGTATTCTTTGCTGACAAATAAAATTAATCGGGTAAACTGCGGCGCTCTTATGTGTCATTGCACTTAGAAAACGCTAGACAAATGCCTGAAATAATTAGTAGGAAACATGACTCCATCAATCATCAAATTGAAGCGACCGCGATAAGGATTTCAAGCATAGTACTACTTTATGTCGACCTATTGGGCTACCGTATGTGATTTTATCTCCATGGAATTGATTTTATGCTATTTTCGTTTTATTTTCTGACTCAATGCCGCTGTACAAAAGGGACGACTGGTAAACGCTATCGCTATTTAAGGCACAGGCCATATTAGCACCTCAAGATTGTTCAAACATGATGGGCGTGAGTACTATAAAATGAAATCTTTCCCTTCTGGTGATGCATCGACGTCGAGTGAGGAGACACAACCGGAACTTTTAGCGGACATTCTACCTTCTTTCGAATTCTACTATAATCTACACCGCAATATTCCGTCACTTCCGGTTGGCAACGATTTCTACGAGCATCCACCCAGTTATCAGTCCAGTGTTGATGACCAAATATCTGATATTACATGTCCCTCGAGCGTATCGACGGCAAACCATCCAAGAGCGGCGTCAGCAACTATAGAAAGTTTGACGATACCTGCAGCTACGGAAGGGGCAGGTCTTCTACCAATTGAAAAACTTTACACTTTGCCTGACCTGAGGCAATCCGTGTCTGTGGAGATTTACGTTACCAAGCAACCGTATAAGATCAATCAGCCGCCTGAGTTCGAGGATATTCTCAAGGAATACACGTCTGGAGATGTAATACATGGCTATGTTGTAATAGAGAACAAGTCAAATGAGCCTATCAAATTCGATATGTTCTATCTTACTCTGGAAGGAGTCGCCACAAGATATGAAACCGTAGGTGGAAGGAAAAAGAGATATCTCAAACGATTTTTGAGAATGGTAGAGTTGTCCGCCAGTTGGTGTTATGTTGTCGAAGATATAAACTCAGGGAATCTCATGTGCTCATTACGCGATCAATATGATGGCTCTCGCTATGGGCTTAGCAATGATAGACTTCTTCTCCCTGGAATTCGACGGAAGAAAAATTTCACTTTTAAAGTACCTTCTCAGCTACTTGATGATACTAGTCCTCAAAACCATTTTTCGCCTAAACTTCTTCCCCCTAGCCTTGCAGTTGATCGGTATGAGAACCGTGGAATGCACAACAATTTAGATTTTCTTTCTACACTGGGTTATTATCGCCAATCATCTCGGGGCTCTCCTTTGCTGACGTCTGACATGTCAGACGACGCATCAGTTACCTACGCTATTGACGGTAAATTGGTAGGACGTTCGAAAAGTGGTCATTCCTGTATACTCTCCCAGAACAAATTCCATCTGCGAGTTATACCCTTCGGATTTGACCTGAGTCCCGTCACACCATGCGAAACCTCTCAAGGGATGACGGCTCTTGAAAAGTCCATATTATCAAGGCTGCAAGTCATGGATGTGTTTTTCACTAAGTTGGAGAAAGGAGAGCCTCTCACAAGAGAAGATTTGGAGGATATATCTGATGATGACCATCGTCAGGCGCGGACAAAGTACTCTTACGTGAGTGAGCTGGGTCTGCACCGAGAAGAGGAAAAAAACTTTAATATTGACTCTGGTAAACAGGGCATTGTCGACTCCGGTATGGCTTATTCTATGAGACGTCGGGTGAGCCTCGAAGAAAGGCTAAAGTTTACAAAAGGAAGCTCGAACCCTAGAAAAGATAAAAACGGTGTTCTAAATTTGAAAGTCATATGTCCTAGGTCGCACTTACCGTATGCTCCTCCCCACTTAATGAAGGCTAAAAATTCTCTCGCTCAGAAAACGAAAACTTTGCAGGAGAGCGTGAAACAGATGAAGTCTTCTATTTCGATAGAAGACTGTGAAGCTTTAAAGGGAATTAAATTTGCGTTTACATGTTCAGAATCAAAAAGTGGTGAAGAACACAACCCTCCTACAGTAAACAATGTCACCGCAGAGCTACTATGTTTAACGCAAAAATCCCAAGGATGTCATTTGGTTCCCATGTCTCCTGCTTTTCTTCTCGACCAAACCAAGTTTAGGAACTTTACTAGTAACTGTGAAAAAATCAGAAACAAAATTGAGGACTATCGAAAAAGATTCGCTGCGGACGAAGAACGGTTCAAGAATCTTTTCTTTGATGCAGAAGGGCTCGAATTGGGTTTTTACAAGATTATACCAAAGTATATGATCGAAGAGATCTCTCGCCTCGCTTCTATGGAAGCTGACGTACAGGTCGCTAGCAACTATTTAAAAGTTGGCAATGTGGACCAGATCAAAAAACTGCCTTGGTTCTCAATCGCCTCGCATGAATTCAAAATGAGCGGCGAAGTAAAATTAACTGTTGTCAATCCTCAAAAATTAACTTTGGTACCAAGTTTCGAGAGTTGTCTCTTTTCTCGCCACTACTTTGTACGATTAACTTTTATTTTTGATAACTCAGTGGGTCAGTGTACCGTAGATGCTCCCGTTCAAGTAAGAAATTTATATAATGATTGACATGCAAGCAAAAGGAAGTTAGTATCAATAGCTGCTTCAAGCCGGTTTAAACGGCAAACGTTTGGATACGCTTGGATCGTGCTTAACCAGATTTAGGTTTCTTGTGAAGGGGGAGACGCAGCGCTGCGCTCATAATGAAGCTGGTCTAAAATGTTCATACTAGTGTATTTAGGGAAATTACATTCCCAGATTGATCAGTGGGTAATTCCGGATTAGTCAATACCATGCCGTGTACAGATTCACGACAAACATTGCTTGTCTTTTTCGGTCAGTAAGCCAGCAACTTTGATGGTGTGGCTGAAAAAGTAACACGCATGCGTCGCGCAGACATATGAGAAAAAAAGATAATGCTGAACTTCTGATACATAATCTGATTGACAAGACAATGAAACTCAGCATAAACGCTATGTTACTCGCATTTTGTTAAGAGTATTTTGCAGTCTTTGGGTGGTATAAAGGACCAACATTTCGCACATTCTTGAATGTCTCTGAAACTTGTTTTATGTTTAAGTGTCTAACGAGAATAATCTGAAAATAACGATGATAGGCATACGCATTGTTCTTTTTTTTCAATTGCTGTCGTTGGCTGTTTGTACTCAGAACCTCGAGGTTGTCCTTGAGACAGATATCGTGGAGACTCCGTCGTACACGATCTTTACAGCCGGTGAACCTTATATCACTGCCGAGAATATTATTTCGCGGGTTTCAGCTACAAGTCAAAAGTCATTGTCACGACTCTTTGTTACTAGCAGCAATGCTTGGGACACGGTGCCTACTGCGTCAATTGCTAGCTCTGCATCCAGTGAATTCTCGTCACCCAGTAATTCGCTGAGAAGAAGTACGGAAGACGCTGGATCGCACTCATATGCATCTACCGGTAGGTCAACCTTCACTTCAAGTCCAAGCAAAGGTCAACGTACTACCCTGCAGCCCACAACTGTTGGATCAAGCAAATTCACGGTTCCGTACGTTAGTAATGCTTCAACGTCTACGTCGACGCTCTTTATCAATTCCGTACCGCCCAATGTCTCTAAAACTTCTGGCCTCATTTTAACTTCCCTGACCACGCAAAGCAATCCACTGGTTACAAATTTGCCTTCCTCATCCTCCCAGAAGGTTATTATAGACACTAGTACTTTGACTTCTGCCGTCACAATATCAACGTCGACTTCCATTCCAATAAAGCCAAGTGTCGTCAGCTCCAAAGCATCAAGCTCAAGGTCAGCCAACACAACCAGTGGAAATCCATCCTACACGTTGGCACCCAATGACGGCTTTACCTCGATTTCGATTAGTCCAAGTCTCGCCAGCTCCGAGGCATCAAGCTCGCAATCCGCTTATGTAAGTGGCGGAAATCTATCTTACACTTTGACATCAGATGATATCTCGAGCACAGCAAGAGCTGCCTCTATTACTTCAAGCAGCTCCTTAATCTCCATTTCAACTAGGCCAAGTGCTGTCAGCTCTGAGAAAACAAACTCAAAGTCCACTTACACAACTGATGAAAATCAGTCTTATACTTTAGCTTCTAACGGAACTTTCCTGTCCACTTCGATGAGGCCAAGTGCTGTCAGTTCCAGTGTTTCAAGTTCACGATCCGCGGACTCCATTGCCGAAAGTCAATCCAACACTATAGCACCTAATGGAACTTCGATCCTCGCTTCAACAAAATCCGTCTCATCAAGCTCGCACTATGCTTACACAACTGCTGGTTCCCAAACTTACACTTCTTCACCCAATGAGACCTCGACTTCAAATTCAATGAGACCAAGTGTCATCGGTTCCAATTCATCTACCTCACTGGCGATTTCAGCAACTGCCGAAAGTACTTCTCACGCTTTGCCCCTCAATGGCACAAGATCTTCAAGCGTACCTTCTGCCTTGTGGACTCAAAGTTCTTATAGCAACTCTTCCATCTACTCTTCGACCCCCACGCCAAATTTGAATCAAAGTGCTATATTCTCAACTAGTAGCCGCAGTACAACCACGCTGGTTCCCGCAAACCATTCCGTATGGTCTACATTTACCGCCAAACAGACATCACATTCTACTGTTCCATCCTCTACTCCAGCATTATCGTCATCTGTCCAACAGTCGCTTCCAACAACACATTCTTCATCTACTCTATCTTCCTCTTCCACAAAGGAATCTTCACAGAGTTCCAGCTCGAGTACCACTATTTCCTCAAGTAAATCAACTACAACGAGTAGCAGTTCTCAATCAAGCACACCTTCCTATTTCAATCTGTTTGATCCAATCGCAACGGATGAACCGCCACAAGTCTTCAGCAGGGCAGCCAATCCATTAGCGCCTGCGGATGGTGTGAGCAATGACGGACCTATAGAAACTAACAAATTCTACACTAATCTGATGATTGGAACTCAGAGCTCAACGGCCTTCGTTTACCCTTATTCTTTATGGCAGTACACTTCTTCCTACGGTGCTGGCCTCGCTATTCAACATACTACCTCAAGTCAGTACACTTACGGTAATTATGACAGTGACGGAAATTCGGAATATCTGGTCAATCCCTTAGATATCGCTCACTGCGTATTGTCTGCTGTCAGTTTCGACTCCAGCATGACGATGGAAGTCAACGACATGACCCTTTCATCTGTGAAGGTGACGTTATCTGAGGGAGACTCCACGTCAGATTACCTGGAAATTCCACTAGTTCAGGGCATGGGGTTTGCGACTGGTATTTATCATGGTGATTTGATCGCGAAAATTGCCTCAGGTGTTGGTTTCAGCACCGTTACTGAGGAATCTTCGACCAACTTGGCTGAAGGAATTCTCAAGTATCGTATTACGCTTCTCAGTGGTGTTACATGGATCTGTTATGTGGTCAGTCCTTCCGAGGCTATAAACAGCGATTTCTCATTAAGTGTGACCTCAACATACGCTATTGAAGCTTCAACCAGTATAGATGGTTTGATTATTCAACTTGCAGTTGCTCCAGAGAGCACGGAGCTGGAGGTATATTACGATGAAGCTGCTGGGATGTATGCCACTGATTTCGAATTAGAGGGTGTATCAGATGCTGAAACAGCTACATATGAATTCGCCTACAGTACAAATGGTAGTTCAGCTTCTGGCAAAACAATGATTTTCAGTCTCCCTCATCATCAGAAGAGTTTCACCTCTTCTATGGATGATTGTTACACGGGCATTGAGCTGCAATCAACCACTAAGGGTGTAATGACCGGCTACTTGACTACCACTCTACAATTTTCTCATACGCTAAACAGAAATATTTCCTGGCTACCTTGGTCATCTCAATTGGGCACAAATTCGCTGTCGTACTCAGCTAGCCAACTCGAACTGATGGCCGAAGTTGCTAACTCGGAACTTCAGGTGAGCATTTCGGATTCTATCAGTGGACTGAATACGTATTATTTGGGTAAGGTGATTGACAAGTACGCTTACATCTTACTGACTGTATCAGATATCATTGGGGATGAAGCAAGCACGGAAAGCACCTTGGAAAACATGAAATCTGCCTTTAGTATTTTATTGGACAATTCTCAGACTTATCCCTTGGTATATGATACAAGGTATGGTGGGATTGTGAGTTCAGGTGATTGGGCATCGACGACAACGCAATACGATTTCGGAAACACATATTATAACGACCACCATTTTCATTATGGTTATATTATCCACGCGGCGGCCGCGATTGGCTATGTCGATGCAAAACTGAATGGTACCTGGGCTCAGGATAACAAGGATTGGGTGAATTCTTTGGTCAGAGATGTGGCAAATCCATCGACAGAGGACCAATACTTTGCTCAATCAAGAATGTTTGATTGGTTCCATGGCCATTCGTGGGCTGCGGGTTTGTTTGAGAATGGGAATGGTAAGAATGAAGAGAGTAGCAGTGAAGATTACAATTTTGCCTATGGTATGAAACTCTGGGGATCAGTAATTGGTGACCATTCCATGGAATTGAGGGGCGATCTAATGCTGTGCATTATGTCAGACTCGATGAACGACTATTTCTTGTATTCTGATGACAACACCGTTGAACCCAGCGAGATAATCGGGAACAAAGTAAGCGGAATCTTGTTTGATGATATTATCGACTACACCACATATTTTGGCACCAATACTGAATATATTCATGGTATTCACATGCTTCCAATTACGCCTGCTTCTTCTGAAATCCGTCAACCTACGTTCGTTTCAGAGGAATGGTCTTCTAAGTTATCCTCCATTGTCGACTCTTTGGACAGCGGTTGGGAGGGTATCTTGAGACTAAATCAAGCCCTTTTTGATCCCCTCGATTCATACAACTTTTTCAGTGCCTCCGACTTTGATTCGAGCACTCTTCTCGACGATGGTATGAGCAGGACGTGGTCTCTTGCCTTCTCTGGTGGATTAGCCAATTCCTTGGGCCTCCTATGAAAAATTCTGATCTGCTCAGTACTGAACGAAACAAAAGAAGCTAAAATCAATTTTTGCTACGATTTAAGACAAATTAGCTCGTATTACTCGTTTCCTAACAACACATCTCATCAAAATCTAATTGGAACGAATAACTAGCTGTATTATAATATAATTTTAATTGATAGACATGATATTACGACAATACATTGAATATACTGAAGTGCACGTACATTTGAATTGAGCACTATCGAGCTTATTTTTTTATCATCTTTTATAAACGGTTAGATGTGCCCCTTTATGCTGCCACGACATAAAATCTATGATTTCCCCCAGTGCTCAAAGGTACGCATCATAATGATTTGGGGAAACTGAGTTGTGAGATTTCTGAAAGTAACCAGTCACATGGACGATTTCGCACTGTTTTAGGTGACCTGAAAGAGTGCTGCTTTACAGTTTTATGTATATTTGTAGAAGTAAACCAAGGAGCTCTTTTTAGGAACAGGCATAGCAAGAGATGATCCGACTTTCGAATCTTAGATTTCCTTAACAGTACTTTGCGTTTTCTATGTCATTATTACCTTACCAGAACTCTTAAATTTTTTTTTTTGTTTTTTTTTTTTAGGTTGACACTTTTTGGCAGTAGCCCTGGTCTAGCGGAGTATTCAGCGAAATCTAAGTCGAGAAGTCCTCAGAGTTCAAAAATACCTTTGGATTTGGTTATTCCTTGAAGAGTATTGATATACAGTATATAAAGTTACAACCTTGGTTGTGTTAATTATGATTCATCTGACGACCTCTTCCTTTTTCGCTGATGTATAAAAATACCAAAACCTTTATGGTTTGGGCTAGGCTAGCGAAAGCAACTCCAGTCCCATGTGATTGGCGGTTTCTACTTGTAACTAGATGCGCTTGAATCGGTTTCGCAGCAGAAAGCAGAGGAGACAGAAAATTTAGCTTATAACGGGTATGCACTACCTTCCAGTTTTGTTCCGTTTTTTTCTCGTTACGGTCATTTTAAAGCTCAAATCAGCTTCTCGAATGCAGCCGTTCGCTGAAAGGCTACCGTATGGCGGCAAAGCAGGAATCTGCACTTGAGACTTCCGTCAAAAAGGAGTGCATGCATTAAAGATGTCCAGCACCAAACGCAGTAATTACTAGAGAAGAAGATACACCTGTACTAAGAGAGCGACAGGCGAGGGGAGCGTTGCGATCGAGCGAGCGAAATTTCGAAATTGAACGCGGAGCAGAAAGTACTGAACATAACATATTACGTTACCACTGAAACCCTTCCGGTGCGTATTATTTATGCCATTCGACCATTTTTCGTACGGAAAATAAGGTGACAAGATACTGCGAACCATTGAAGAAGAAGACTATACTACACGAAAGTTGTATTCCATTAGTACAAATTGCTTTACTTTGTTCGTCTAGCGATCTAGCACTCGAGGTTTGAATCCATGACATTGATTGGTTAAAAGTTGATTCTACGCTTCACATCATAAAAATGCGGAACTTCCGAACTGCTCGGATCAACATTAAGAATTTCCGTTCGGCAACTAGTATTGTTCACCATCGGAATGAGCAAGGAGAGTGCGTACTTCGAAAACGCGAAGCAGAAATTGCCAAGAAATCACGTGCTAGTTGTAAAAATTAGAATTGCACAATCGGAGATCTCGTGAGCCTCGATAGTTGCTTGGTGACAACTACTACTTTGCAGTTAGGAATCTGAGTTTCACTTGTCGCTTTTATTGGCCATTCAAATTTCAGGGAGGACCCGGTTGATGAGCTAAATATCGCAGAATCACTTGTAGTGACTAGTGGTGGTACCTGATCTTTTGCAACATCTCCTTAATTAATAAGATTAAGAATGATTGCCCCCCCTAAACTTTACTAGGTCAGTTGCTTAATAATAGAACTTAGTGGCCACACGAGTGAGGTGCTCATTTTTTTGATATAAAAAGCCATCCGAGTTCCCTAGAGGGCGAAGCAAATTCATCGACGATGCTTATCTCCGTTGCGCAAAACGGATAACGAACCATGCCAGTACCTCAACCTGTGAGACTCGGAAGCTCGGGAATAAAGATATCGCCAATAGTCGTAGGATGCATGTCATTTGGATCCAAAGATTGGGCAGAGTGGGTTATCGAAGATAAGGAGGAGGTCTTCCGTTTAATGAAGCACTGCTATGACAATGGTCTCCGCACGTTCGATACTGCTGATGCTTATAGTAACGGCGAGAGTGAGCGGTTACTCGGGGAATTCATCAGGAGATTTAATATCGATAGGGAGACTATTGTGATTCTCACAAAAATATACAATCCAGTGAGGAAGGGATTGAGAATTTTCGACAAGGATGATGCAGATGAAATGACATTGTTAGATATGGTGAATCAAAGGGGCTTGTCCAGGAAGCACATTATAGATGGAGTGGAGAAGTGCGTCCAGAGACTAGGAACATACATTGATGTGCTACAGATTCATAGGCTGGATCATGACACAGAGCCAGCCGAAATTATGAGGGCTCTCAATGACGTTGTCGAAAGGGGTTGGACAAGATATCTCGGTGCGTCTTCTATGCTGGCCACGGAGTTCGTTGAGTTGCAAATGACAGCAGAGCAGCACGGTTGGTTCAAATTCAGCAGTGTCCAGTCTTGTTACAACCTCCTATATCGAGAGGATGAGAGGGAGTTAATTCCATACGCTAAAAAGCATAGGCTTGCATTGATCCCCTGGTCGCCAGTCTCCAGGGGTGTTTTGACTAGACCGCTTGGCGCCTCCACTTTAAGGTCTTCCACCGATGGGGGCATGAAAAGAATTGCCCTTGATAACTTATCGGAGGCTGACTCCGAGATAGTTACAAGGGTAGAAAATGTTGCCCAAAGCAAAGGTGTTAGCATGGCTATGGTTGCGGTAGCGTGGACAATCAAGAAAGGATGTCAGCCTGTTTTGGGAATGAATAAAATTGAGCGGATAGACGAAGCAATTGGGGCATTGCGCGTTTCCCTGACAGATGATGAAATAAAGTATCTCGAGGAACCCTACCAACCAAAGAGATATGTGTTCTGATTTAGCCGCTTTTTGTTTAGCCTGCGTTGATGTATGCTTGTTGTCAGACCTTGAGATCTTTCGCTTTTATTATTGACAGGTTCACATGTGCCTATATGTGTGGTCAAGGTCGGCTGGTGGTGAAATTTCATTTCAAGGTGGTGTATAAAGAATTAATTGGATATAAGCGGAGAAATGCCCACTAGCTCTTCAAGATTAATTTCATGAAAATATGCGAATAGAATAGTTGCAATGTATTTTTAAGCTTTTGGCATACAATGGTTTTCCGATTTGAACTAATTCCTACCCATTCGTGAATTTTGATACTATATCTTACTTTTTAGCTTACGTCCGTGATAATCGATTCATTCTTGAGAAATTTTGAAAAAAAAGTGCTTAATCCTTGTTAAAATGTTATGGTTTTCACGGAAATCGTCATATTGACCAACGTTGCTGATCTGGTTTGGCTAATTTTTGGGTTGAAAACTGTCAAAAGGCCAACTGTGGACTGGCATCCGTGTACCGTGTAATGTAGCATTATTCAAATTGAGAACAAATTTGAGAGTTTTGTGCAAATCTTCCCAAAGGGCAAAATAGGTATACTGGTGACTCGTGTTGTAAACGGAGGCGTCCAACTTTGCGTAGCAGGCTTAATTTTTGTTTTTGTTTTTGGTATTCTAAAAACAGGCAAAGTAACCCGCATCATAAGGGCGCTTAAGATTCCATGAAATGCATAAGCTCATGCAGTAAGCACTCTATTGGAGATCGTTCGGTTTGTTCCCATGGTGGTCCTTTGATAGAGTATAGTACTGCTATCGCCAGAAACTCAATCACACAGAGAACGATAAGCTCGGTGGAAGGAAAACGACATCCGTAACAGTTTTTTTGCACGCCCCCTTCTTCCCTGCTCTCTGTACCAGCAATTTGTTCGACGGATTAATGCCAAAATCTTCATTTGCTGAAAAAAAAGCATTGCGGGGGTACCAAACCTGGTATGTTTGTAACTTTACTGGTTTTATGATTAGACGCACAAAAAGTTTCCGACATTCACTGCTATTGGAAAATAGATCGTGTTGGGGTTTTTGTTTGGTTCACTTTGAAAGCAATCCCGCGCCAAACCCTCAGGTTTCCCTTGGTGAGCATCCCCAACTTCCCGGAGCCGCAGTTGAAGCGTTGTTTTTTATCCAAATCATACAGGAGATCAGTGCAAGGAAGCAATGGCTAGCGAACATAACAAGCACAATAATAGAAATACGCCATACCTCAAAGTAAATGACCATCCATCGAAATGGCGTAGGTACAAAGAAGGTAGCTTTTGAGAGATACAATGTCTATTGTAACGTGAAAATTCACACGGTGGTAAAGTATATCAACTGCCGCCAAGGTCTATCTTCGGGCAGCTCGAACCTTTCCTCCTTAAATATCTGTTCAGATTCTTCCAGGTCCTTCTCACCATAGTCGGTCAAAAAACAGACTTGCTGGCTTTGCACGTATTATTACAACTGCTGGAACGTGTCTCCAGATGCCTTCCCTTGTATGTTATTTTTTTTTTCCTGAGAATGTTTCCCCACGCGGCGGAAAAGTCCGCGTTCCTGCTACATGAAGACAGACATTGAAAGTTTCTGCGGCTTGAACAAGATGTTGCAACACATTGATGCAGCCCATTCTGTCCCTTATTTTATGGTGTTCTCCTAAGGCTCAAAACCAACCTACCGACTTAAGGTCTTTTGCATTTTCCATGAGGGTGAATTCTTGAGTGACTAGTGTAGCAGCAAAGCAGTGCGCCGTTGTAACGCAAGGAAGAACGTCTTAACAAAGCGAACGTAAGGTCCTAGAATAGCGCACTACTGTGATTCATCTCGCAGTGAATAGCTACGCAGTGGTGCTCGATTTTTTTTTTTTTTTGCTGGCGCTTCAGTTTAATTTCTGGCACCCCATGGCTCGTTCTTGGAACAATTGTTATCGAGATTTGGCAGCACCAAGTAGACTAGGTGAGCTGTCCGGCAGGATATCGAAATGTGATATCACGCTCCTGCGTAGTTTCTGCGAAACGTAAAAATACCGTTGCAAGATTCTTGCCCGAGACGCTGTGGTTGGGTTCACTCTATGAAATGCAGCATTGAAAAACATCTTGTGAGTACACAATTGAGTGATGTAGATGGTTGCTTAACCACATAAGAGTTCAGAGAGTGGGGGGGTGCGCCACGAGGGCATCACTGAAGCCGCTAATTCCTAGCTGTATTCCACACGCAATGACAGGGTTTTCCCGTTGACGTTGAGCCCGAAGCAGTGTCTGGCCAGCGATGAAATAACCTCGAAGCGCATAGATGGAAAGGAAGGAGCGCTCAATAGAAAAACCGCGACCACTCCCACAGTTTTAGAATTTACATGGCCGTAAAGTCCATTCACGCACTATCGGGCATGGCAGCTAGAACATTGTTGGAGCCATTGCGTTCATCCAACAAGTCTTGATTTAACCGGTAAGTACCGTTAAAAAAATCCGCCGAGTTCACGTAGATATCGGTCGGTTGGGGCAAGAACAAAATGAAAAAAAAAAAAGTACTGACGACAACTGCAGGACTCGAACCTGCGCGGGCAGAGCCCAAAAGATTTCTAATCTTTCGCCTTAACCACTCGGCCAAATTGCCATACAACAGAGTACAAGAAATTAGCTGCGGGCCTGTCGTTTTATACTGGTACACTGCGCAAACTCAAACGTTTTGCACGCTAAACAGGTTACATATATATAGTATTAGATATGGGGATGTTAATAAACAGCTTACTCACCCTTTGGGGCCTCCTTAAAGGAGATGGCACACTCCTCGCCCATGGCAGAGATGATGGTGACGTTCAAGTCCTTGCCCTCGTCGAAAGAAGCCTGCAAGGCGTCACCCAACTCACCCTCGGGTTGTCTCACGTCGTCCTTGGTCTCACCGTCCATGGTCATTAGAGACAAGAACCCATCGTCGATGTCCAACAACTGATACTCAGAACGCTTGACAAATGGAACCTCCATGTTGTGAGTGGAAGGAGACAAATCTTCCAACTTCTTGCCGGTGAAGATGTCCAAGGCCACCAAGTGAACTTTGGCGTGGCCGTGCTTACCGGTCTTGGAAGTAGACATATCGACAATCTTGCATGGTCTACCCTTGATGACGACGAAACCGTTCTTTCTCAAGGCGGAACACTGCTGAGGGTAGGTAAGAGAGGAACCGGCGTCGGCGGTCTCAAAGGTATGTTCTTCTTCAGCCATTGTTACGATTGGGTGGGTTCTTACTAGGAGGTTCTTTCTCTTCGAAGGTTAAAACCGGTGTAATGCCACTTGATAGCTGACGTGTTTAGCTTAGTATATATATAGTGGGATGAGCAAAAGAGCGATCGATGGGAGAGAGACGTCGATGGTTGAAAAAAAAAAAAAAAAAAAAAAATAAAAATTTTTTTTCTTTCTTTTTCTTTTCTTTTCCCCTTCCTTTCACATGCTTAGTTTGACTGTTAACCCAAACATTTGATAGTATTTTATTGCGCTAAACACACATTTCGGCTGACGGCGTCGACGGCGCGCCGTGAAAAAAAGAAGGAGAGAACCCCACCGACGCACAAGAGGAAAAAAAAAAGTTGAAAAGTGCGGGCAAGTCGATGACGGGAGGGTAACACTTTATGCGCGAAAGATATCGGTGCGGCGAATTTTCTGCGTGTGGGCGGCTATGGTAGCCGCCGACCGAGAGTCAGCGGCTGCTGTGCGTTCCTGGCAGGGACTGGACTGGGTATTTGGTACTGGCTGGAGTGCTGTCTAGGATACTACGTGTGTATATGAGAGTAGAAACGGTTTGCATCAGTTGTGTTCTTGTGCTATATTTTACCAACGCATGTGGCGTGGATTGACGTAGAATGTGTCTGCTGTAGGGGTATTGTATTTTATATGAATCTGGAATGACTATTGAGTGTATATGTACTATTGTTATTTATATATCTTCTGATCAACTAACCAGTAGTCGTGCCAGTGCACTGCTTCTTGTCTTGGTAGTCACTTTACCTGCTACGACTCGTCATACCAGGCAGGCGCACGAGTAAGCTTGACACGGAGAAAGGAGTGAATCTAGTCTCGGTTAGCTTGCTGTTAGCTGATGGCACCCTTGTGCAAGACGGTGCCACACGCCTTTATCAAGATGGCTAGCGCCCGCATACGCTACTACACATGGCCACAGGTGGAGGATACCTGTGCTGCTCAAACGTACGTTCTGGAACGCGGACGGCGTTATTTCGGCGGCTCCGAGCCGCGTCCACTTGTCTCTTGATCGCCAATGCTGGCACAGCTTTTGCGCGGTTTGCTCGGCGGCTGTGCCAGTACTCAAGTTTCGAGCCGCCCTTGCTAATTTAAGAGTGTGGTTATACATGGGGCTGATACGGGAAAGCGACGGAGGCGCAGAGGCGCAGAGACGCAGACCTTGAATGTTCGTGTTGCTTTCTGAATAGTATTGGTTTTCCAACGTCAAAAAGTTTGGCGGTAGCGATGGAGCCGTAACGAGAGACTGATATTTAATACCTATGAGCAAGTTACCAAATGAATAACACAGTAAATAAATTCAAAGATTAAGAATACTAATACTGTCGCTAGATCATCAAAGATAAATGTCTAGTTCAAGTCTGAACAGCCGCTGGCGAGACGCCCACGTTTATACAAGTTCGAAGCTAAAATGACGACTACCTGTGCCAGCGCAGGCAAGCGAAGGAAAAGTCAAGAGAGTTTTCCTGTACAAAGAGCCGGCCTGCTTTGCAGCGGCTGATTTTTAAAGTTTATTTCTGCTACAGCCCGACTGTGCTTGCATCAAGTATCGGGGCTGCTGGTTATGTTTACATGTGGGGAGGAATAAATAGTTGGCTTTGTTAAACTAGAAAAGTGTATAGCGCGGACTTCGCCTCCCACAAACAAAACATAAAAAAAAAAATTCACCATATACAAGAGAGTGTAAGCTGTTATGTGATGTAACAGGATAAACCGAAATGGCAACAAGCATACGAATTCACATACGAGCGCCTGGCTCCTAAGTACCCTAACCTTCCAGTGTTACAACAGCCCCGATGAGAAATAATATTTTCCGGGATATGCCCAGAATTTTCGCAAGATGTCAAAACTCAAAGAGCATTCGAGCTATCTGGCGCTGCCTCGAGCGCCCTCCAGCTCAGGAACTACTTCCAACCGCCGTGCTACCGTATTGTAAGGAGTCTCGATGACGGCCGGGTAACCACTCCGTCGTTGTCATTGTCTTTCTTTTTCACACGCTCTTTTTCTAGTCGTGTCTGCGTTAGCTGCTGCAAGGTGCCCTCATGTTGACCGAAAAAACATTCAATTTGAACTAACCTCTTCGCGTTTTGGGAAACTTCAAGCTTTGACGCCGTACAGAAAACAGGACTTCTCTTTTTTTTTTCCTTCACTCCATTTCCCGTCCCTGCTCCCATCTGCGACTTGCATCCTGTTGATACCCATTCGTCGTGCACACGCGTCGTGCAGATTTGTCCCTTTTGTTTTTATTTCAATCTATATTTACCCATCAATCAGAATTTTACTGTAGCGCTACAGCGACAGACTTGCCAGCGTCCTACACATAAGACAGCGGATATCAAAGAGAGGGTCACACGCGCACCACTGCATATAGAGAGTCTCCATGAAGATTTCGCTCGCTCGCCCTACTGCCATCAGCGTCGCAGGTACGTTGCTCACGGTGCTGCTGCTGGCAAGACTGCTGCTGAGTGCCCCGGCCCTGTCTCGACAGCTGAGCTCGCTATTCTCATCTCTGGCCAGCGCCTCACTGCTTCGTCCCCATGTGCCGAATTTCCGCAATGTGCCCAACGTGGAGTTCTACGACTTGCGCAACTACCAAGGTGATCCAGATGGGTGGCAGCGTGACAACAGGATCCTATTCCTAGTTCCTCTGCGTGACGCTGCGGAGCATCTGCCGCGCTTCTTTAGCCATATGGACCAGATGTCCTACCCACACAATTTGATTGATTTTTCGTTTCTGGTCAGCGACTCCTCCGATGATACCATGGGAGCGCTGCTAGCCCACTTGGAGAAGGCACAGTCGAGCAAAGATAAGGGTCGCCGGTTTGGCAACATAGAAATTTACGAAAAAGATTTTGGACAGGCCATTGGCCAGTCCTTCAGTGACAGACACGGCTTTGAAGCGCAAGGTCCTCGTCGTAAGCTGATGGCTAGAGCACGTAACTGGCTGGGCACCGTAGCCCTCAAACCGTACCACTCTTGGGTCTATTGGAGGGATGTGGACGTCGAATTATGCCCATCATCCATCATGGAAGACTTGATGCACCACGACCGTGACGTGATCGTGCCCAACGTGTGGAGACCACTTCCTGACTGGCTGGGCAATATCCAACCCTATGATTTGAACTCTTGGAAAGAATCGGAGGTCGGCGTCCAACTGGCGGATTCTCTCAGAGATGAAAATGCTGTCATCGTCGAGGGGTATCCAGATTATTCCACTTGGCGCACACATTTGGCTTACATGCGTGATCCCAACGGCAATCCAGAGGACGAAATGGAGTTAGACGGCATTGGCGGTGTCTCCATCTTATCTAAGGCCAAAGTGTTCCGTACTGGCTCTCATTTCCCAGCTTTCTCATTCGAAAAGCATGCCGAGACCGAAGCCTTTGGTAAACTTTCTCGTCGGATGGGTTACAGCGTTGTAGGCCTCCCTCACTACGTCATTTGGCATATCTACGAACCAAGTACCGAGGATTTGAAGCACATGGCATGGATGGCTGAGGAGGAACGCCGCCGTGTGGAGGAAGACCGTTTAAGAGAATTTTATGACCGCATCTGGGATACCGGATTCCAAGATGTACGCAATGACTGGCGGGATGAGCGTCTGGCAATCTTCAAGAACATCGATCACACAATGGCTCACGAGCACGAAGTCCAAGTCGACTGGTCCGACGACAAACCAGAAGAGAAAATCGAACAGGAAAACGACGTGAGACTTGATTTTGATCCAGGGTCGAATTAAATTAAGTCCTCACTTCTCCTTCGCCAAATAACCTTAAGATATAAACTATAATTTTACCAATATGACACTATTTTGTACTAGGCTTATTAACTTCGTTATAAACGATCATCAAAAAAAAAAAATACCCTTTGAACTTTTCCGCAAGGTGGCAAAAGCGCCAAAAGAGCCCAAATCTTGAAGAACTCTTCATCACTATTGCATAGGAACGTAGGTGGTTAAAGGTTTCCGTTGTCCATGGTCAGTGTCACATTCAAGGACTTCAAAAAGGAGAAGATTTCATTGGAGTTAGATCCAGGGTCTAGTGTTAAAGATGCGAAGGAGAAGCTAGCGGGAGAGAAGGGATGCGAAGAATCTCAGATCAAGCTAATTTATTCCGGTAAGGTTTTACAAGATGGGAAAAGTATAGAGGAATCCGGGTTGAAGGAAGGGGACCAAGTGATTTTCATGATTTCCAAGAAGAAAGGAACTACACCTAGTGCTAGTGTGACGGAGCCATCGCAGCCATCACAGCCATCGCAGCCGACTGGCAATGCTGCTGCTCCAGCAGTTGAGGCACCAGAGCAATTCGGAGAGGCTGCAAGCGAATCTGCTCCGGCGGCCAATGCTCCCGTGTCGACCCCAGACTTTGTCGTAGGTCAACAACGGAATGAAACCGTAGATCGTATCATGGAGATGGGTTACGAGCGCGATCAAGTGGAGCGTGCATTGAGAGCAGCTTTCAATAATCCTGACAGGGCTGTGGAATATTTGCTGATGGGGATTCCTGAAAACTTGCAGCAAAGATTGCAGCAGTCCACTCCTCAACAAGAAGAACAGCAGACACAGCAGCCAGAACAGACACAGCAGCCAGAACAGGCACAATCGCAGGAGCAGCCGGAGTCCCAACCTGCAGCAGCTCAAACTGCCGAACACCAGGAAGGTGAGGATTTGTTCGCACAGGCCGAACAGCGCACCCAAGGTGGACCTGCTTCTACCCAAGGTGCAGCGGCTGCAGAGGCTGGCCAGGGTGGCGTTCCTGGATCGATTGGCTTGACTATGGAGGACCTTTTGGCCCTAAGGCAAGTCGTTTCAGGAAATCCGGAGGCATTGGCCCCACTGCTCGAGTCACTAAGCGCGCGCTACCCTCAGCTGCGCGAGCAAATTATGTCCAACCCTGAAATGTTTGTATCGATGCTTTTGGAGGCCGTTGGAGAAAACTTTCAAGAAGCCATGACGGATTTTGAAGCTGCAGAAGATCAAGGGACTGAAAGTCAAGATGCATTACAAGTAGAACTCACGGAGAGCGATGAGGAGGCCATCACCCGACTATGCGAACTGGGATTCGAGCGTTCATTGGCAATACAGGTGTATTTTGCTTGTGGAAAAAATGAGGAAATTGCTGCAAACATGTTGTTGAATGATTACGTCGATTGATTGAATGCGCATTTAACGAGCATCGGGCAACCCAGGGGGTTCCCATAACAGGACCTCAGGAACCAGTGTATATATATATATAGCGCTATGACATTTATACTATGTCCAGCCATTAGTGAGTGGCCATTATGGAATGGCGAGGTTAAAGAGCATCGCAACAACCCCCAAAGAAAATGAGCTGCATTAGTTTGGCTCTTTAAAGGGGCAATTGTTTCCTGCAA
>PPKA02000047.1:20846-79245 GCA_003707595.2 Zygosaccharomyces bisporus
TTTTTTTTTTTTTTTTTTTTTTCGTTCTTTTTAATATTTTTTATTCGATCTGCTTTCTATATTTCAAAAACGCTATGTGATAATGTCTATGAACTTACAACCTGCCTTCTTTTTTCAGGATTTGTGCAGCGGTATCGTAAACTACATTCTCCAAACTGTTGAAGGGGAAGCCTAAGATCTCTTTTGATTTTGCATTGTCAAACGTGGCGCCTCCAGTTTGGTTTGCCTTTCCTGGAGTTGGTCCTTCAGCAATCTTACCGTGCAACTGGGGAAATTTGGCATTCAGTATATCAACGACACCCTGAGTGTTGACGGGTCCATTGGAGAGACCTAATCTTTTCCCCACGGTGTCCTCCTTCTGAAAGGCTAGCAAGTGCGCTTTAGCCACATCGCGCACATCAATGTAAAACCCCTGCGCTTTTGGCAATTCATCACCGGGAGAAGAGTGCAGTGGAACATTGATAACTTCATTAGAAGTGTTCAGCTGCTCTTTGACGTCCTCATCAAACTTCTGAGGACCGAACACAAGAACTGGGTTAACGGTCGACAACTTAAACTTCACAAGGTCCTTATTTGCCTCTAGAAATTCCCAAGCAGTCAATTCTGCAAATTTCTTGGAGCCACGATACGCGTTAGAAGGATCAGTCATGCAGCCCTGCCAAGTGGTTGGGTTCCAACTCTCTTCAGTAAAGACAGTGGAGCTGTCACCTAGTTTTGAAGGGTCCAAGATAGCTGCATATGAGGAAGTGATCACTAGACGGTCGACGGTTTGCGCACCATATTTTTTGATGGCATTTAAAATGCTTTTGGTACCATTGACAGCCGGAATCAGTAAATCTTTCTCGTAATCAGTAGCCTTGTAGTGGAATGGCGATGCCGTGTGGAGCACGATGTCGATCTCTTGAGCTCTTTTCTGCAACACATGGTCAAAAGCGTTGACATCAGAAATGTCTGGCACTATCTCAAACGACAATTTGGACCCACTGCCAAACAGTCTCTTCAATTTGTCGGCTTTTTCCTGAGATCTCACAGTGCCGATTACTTCGTAACCTTCTTCAAGCAAGTAGTGGACTACCCATTGGGCAATGAAACCAGAAGCACCAGTAACTAGAACAGCCATCTTGAAATAGGTATAGCTTGCTGCAAGCAGGGCGTTGTAGAGGTCAAGATTCTGGGTAGAGCATGTTTGCACCATGTGCCATGGCGCTTTATATATGTCGATTAAGGATGGATTTCTAAGCGTCCGGTTGCTGCAACCTAGTCAGGAGGCGGTCCCCCGCGTAGATGCGCCACAGCCAGTTATACCAAGAGACATTTGAGCCCAGCCGGTAATCGAAAACATTTTGAGAAGTACCCAAACGGTAGGAAACTTCAAATGATGACTTGGAAGACTTTCTCTATTCGTTAGTATCCTTATCTCATAGATGTTTTATTTTTTTTTACCTATGCTCGAGAGCGGAAGTTGCAAGGCCGCCGAGTTTATCACGATTGTCTAAATAGGATTTCAAGTATTGGAGAGGAGAGATCAAAAATCAAACGTCAAAAGTGAAAGTTCAAGTTCTTGTGCCTTTGAATTGAGACTTGCTAGAAATGAGAGGATTGGCTTGCTACGTAGTATCTTTTTTTATTCCTTTATCTTATTTTATTCCGGATCTACTGGGGAGTCAATTTATCGTTAGAGCGTATGGCAAAAAAAGCAGCTCTTTGATCAAAAAGATGTTCTAAAAATGCAAGTCCTCCCTCAAAAAGCTCGCCGTAAACAAGACCAAGTTTCGCCGATAAAGCGTACGTAAACTCGCTGGAACTGTAGAATCTCCAAAAAAAACGAATTGCACTTTCTACTTAATTTTCACAGTATTTCTCGATCTAAGCTCAAAATATTCAAAGCCTATACGAATCGAATTACTTGACCCAAGCGCCTGTTTGTATGGTTGAACCTCATGCCTTGGGGACACGCCGGAACAGACACAACGGTGAAGTTGCCCTCGGCTCTGAACAGAGCTTCTGCCATTCCAACTTTTTCATTTCTTTGGAACAAAAAAGAAGGTTGAAAAATGACCTATGAGAAAGTTTGTTATCATGTATGTACATGCTCCGCTTCAGGAATTGAAACGAGCGGCGCACTCCATTAGCGAATCATGCAATGTACCCATTGAAAGCCGTAGTAGAAATCTGAAAAAAAAAAAAAAATTTTCACAGTTGGTATTATTCCTAGGCTGAATGCCGTGGTAGCACCAATCATTTTCCTGTCGCTCGCATTGCCTCTGTCATATCATTGTAGAACGGTATTATTATAAACTGGCGAAATCTTCTACCGTCCGGAAACCATGGCGGTCGCGGACAAGAGCATTACCCGGCCTGACAGCCAAAAGGGTCTGCAAGCCGGCTTCTTCGGCGGCTTTCAGCTCCAAAAGATTATCACTTATAAACAACACTTGCTGGGGAGCCAATTCAATATCCTTCACAATTCGCTCATACGAGGGAGCCTCCAATTTCTTGCCCGCCGTGTTGATATCGAAATACCCTTTGATCAAAGGTTGCAGGTTCAAAGATGGGCCGTGTGGATTGCTGGGATCCTCAACGTACGCAAACAAAAGCTTTTGAGCCTGCACGGACCCGCTGGAATAGATATAGACGCGAGGCGACCTTTGCATGAACTCTATGGCATCGCGGTACACAGGAGCCTTTATTTCGCCGCTAGTGTAGCCCTTCGCCCACACTTTGCCCTGGAGCTGCTTCAAAATCGGATCCTTGACATCGTTGGCTACAAGGGAGCGCATGTGCGCCACGAGGTCGCTCTGGTACTGCTGCGGAAACTGTGCAAGAAGTCGTACAACATCGGGATCGTCGGAAGCCGCTACATGTGGGATGTTGGCTTCGAAATATGGAAAAAGAGTCTCCTTGACAAAGGAGATGGGACAGACCGTACCCTCAATGTCAAGCAGCACAGCTTCGATACCCATATCCAACTGACTTTTCCTCTAAAATTGTTCGTGAACTTTGGAACAATGCAAAGGATTTTTTCTATTTTTACTGGGCACTTTGTCGAGTTCCAAGGAAACCTTCTAGGAAGCCTTCTAATTATGTGACAAAGATACATGAGATATACACGTGACAGTCTTTCGGCACGGGATTAGCGGGTGCGTGGTACGTGTGATTCAAACTCGCAGAGCACTCATCATGGACGAACCAATGACAAACTGCATAACCCGAAAATTGTCTAGTCGAGTGTTCTGTTCTGGTCGTCGGTCGCAACCGATGTATCCGAGGCGTATGGAGGGGGCGGGATTTGGGGGCTTGCGCCGAATTACCTGCATTCAGTAGCGATGTTCCCGACCATAGCAGTGCATTGCAAAAAAAAAAAAAAAACCTGGACGGAGGACGTGCTTTCTAGATGGGTGTCGAAAAAAAAATTGGTGGAATATAAAGTAGTTGATTTCGAGAGGTCGGAAGAAGTTCTCTGAAACTTCTTTTTATTTATTACTAGAAGCTCGGTTCATCGTTTAATAACAACTAACAACCACAACCTATTTTATTGATCCCAAGATGCCTGCTCCATACCAGAAAGGTTCTTCCAAGAAAGGTGCTACTCTATTCAAGACCAGATGTTTGCAGTGTCACACTGTTGAGAAAGGTGGTCCAAACAAGGTCGGTCCAAACTTGCACGGTGTGTTTGGCCGTCACTCCGGTCAAGCCGAAGGTTACTCCTACACCGATGCCAACATCAAGAAGAACGTCCTATGGGACGAGCAGAACATGGCTGACTACTTGGAGAACCCAAAGAAGTACATTCCAGGTACCAAGATGGCCTTTGGTGGTTTGAAGAAGGAGAAGGACAGAAACGACTTGGTCACCTACTTGAAGAAAGCCACCAGCTAAACAGTTTCGACGTTATGATCTTGTAATTTTTTATTGTGATTTACCAGTAAATAGTACCACATATTTATTTATTTATTTATTTTAGAGGATAAAATATTAAGAAAAGAATATTTTGGAAAAGAACAAAACAGGAAAGTGGTGAAGATGAAAGAGATCAGTGTAAGATCAGGAAAAGCTCGTTATTACTATTAAATATTACTACACCATGTATCCAAATATCAATGCCACTAGAGTCAGGACTCCAGGTTTGGTTACCGCTACACCGCCGTTCTTGCTGTCGCTGCTGCTGCTCTTGCCAGAATTAATGTTTTGAATAAATCTTGTCGATGCCCCAGAAGCTAGAGAGGAAGATGTGGAACTGGCAGAAGTAGCGCTGGAACGGGAGGACGTCTTATTATTCTTGCCCAATTTGGGATCCAAGCCACTGCCATTGGTGGAGTACAGCAGCATTTGATCGTCCGTGATCGCAATGTTCTGAGACAAAAAGCTGCTATCGTTCGTGAAAGAATAGGCCTTCGATCCGTTTTGCGCTGCATAGCTAGGGGGATCATAACATGAAATGTTCAGCTCATTTAGAGTCATGTAGTAATAACCGGGGTTTTTCAGATCGGAAGCGTCCCAGTCGATAGCGCCACCTGCCCATGCAATGACACCAGCAGAGTTTGTGGAGTTACCACCAGGCCATAGCGAGATCTGCACTCTGGAGGGCGTCTGCGGGTACTGGTATCTTTTGGTGGTTGCGTTGTAGGTTTCGTTCTTATAAAGGGTCCTGCTCACTTTGCCGTCCACCAACCACATGAGCCTGTCCTCTCTCCAGTCAACTTCATAGGTGTGGAAGTTCGCAAAAGTCTGATTAGCAGTGGCGTTACGACTGTTAGTGTAGTTCAGCGTACCTTCGAAATAGTAATTGGTCTCCACGGTGTTCAACGCCGATCCAATCCATTCATTGTCCACCTCATCCTGAATGTTGGAGAAAAGGATGAACGCCGTCACAACACCGCTTCTATGTGAAGTCTTCAGCCTCGCACTAATCTTACCGTACCATATGTACCTTGTGGAACTCAACACTGTGCCGCTGCTGCCTTTGGGCATTGCCAACAATAAGCTCTCCTCGTCATCGTAATCCATTGTGTAGCCGGAATAGGTCCAGTCACCTTCAGACGCGTTGCCAAAATATGTATTCATATCAAGCAATTTAGAGCGGTATTTGCTAAATTTCGTGGTAGTATTCTTGCAGATGGGCATCGCCATGCACGCCTTACGGCTATACGAGAATGCCGGGTTGCAACCGCCAAGACAGTAACTTCCTGTACCGCACTCTCCAAACTGTGAGCAGCAGGGTGCTTCCTCGGGACAACTAGAACTCGAATTGCATTGGATTGCAGCTTGCACTCGTGTTAGAAACCAAAAAAGAAACCACCAGCTAAATTGATTCATAGAGCTTCGCTGATTTACACACGTTAATCACCACCAAGCCATGATCGCCCGCTCATATGTCGATCAGCCACCTTATATACCTCTGTGATCAAGATCCGCTGAAACAGAGGCATCAAGAATAGTTTTGCCTCAGTAGGACAATCATTTGGCGTTGGCCCACTTTTCGTTGCTCAGTCAATCGTTTTACCTTTTGGAGAAAAGGCTTAGTTTGAAAAATTTGGCGAATGCGAACCAGATGAAGAAAAAAAAAAAGTGGGAATGCATGTCATTAAGCTTCTGTGCACAAGTTCCTATATTTAAACTGGTATACATTTACCGTATCTGTTCGAGCACGGCTCGAGCACAGCTCGAAATCTTACCTTTTTCCTCCATGCGTGATGTTTTCTTAAACATTAAAACTGGGCTTCCCACCAATCGAATTCCCCTCGCAAGCCTTATGTATCATAGCATTTGCTTGTGTCGGGTCCTCTGCCTGCACAACAAGCACTTCTTCATCTTCTCGTTCCTTCCATTGGCCTTTTCCACTCTTGTCAGTGGCGTACTTCTCACGGTTCTTGCGGGAGAGCATGTGTGTGAAAGATTTCTGCTGTTGCCTCACATTCCAGTTGAGCGACCTGCTGATGCTTTCGATGAACTCTGTGCGATGGGACTCAACCGTGGGGAATGCGTATGGACTGGCTTGCACGGTAATGTAGTCACCCTTTTGCAACTCGATCCGTTCTTTGCCGTCAAAGGATGCCCAGGCGGTTGCCCTTGACTTTAAAGAGACCTTGACTTTCAAATTCATGCTGTCGGGGAGTAGAATGGGTCTGAAGCTTAATGTATGTGGGCAAACCGGTGTAACCACCACAGCATTGACGCTTGGGTAGATTAGGGGGCCACCGGCGCTGAGCGAGTAGGCCGTCGAACCCGTAGGTGTTGCTATGATGATTCCGTCGGCTTGGGCAACGGTCAACAAAGAATCGTCACCATACAAATCCAGATTCGAAATGAAAGGACTAGGACCTCTATCGACGGTGAGCTCGTTGAGTACTTGCCTCTGCGAGACCAGTTCAGCAACAGCGACCTTTTCACCAGTGCGTGCGTCTACCACGGGCGGGTGCCGGCGGTAGACTTTGCATTCCAACCTCATTCTCAGGTTGGTCTTGATCTTGTTGTTGAGTATTTTGGGCAGGTCCTCCCTGAAATGCTCATACTGATAATTGGTGAGAAACCCCAAAGACCCCAGCGAGAAAGAGAGTACAGGCGGTACATGGCGTTGGAAAATGGAGGATACAAATAGCACAGTGCCATCACCGCCTAATGTCAGGATCAAATCGAAAAATCCGTCATGCTCGGCAACAAACTCGCCGTCCCAATACTTGATCCTTTGGCTGCTGCATTTGCTATCCTTGTAGATATCTTCCGCGCCAAACTGAACTGAGTCTTTTAGTTCCTTTTCCACGTAAACTGTCACATGAGGAGTATGAACTAATAGCCACTCAACAAGCTCTCTGACCAAATACACAAGCGAAAGGTCCTGGTTCTTTGTTACTATGAGCAAATTTTCCACTTGCAACTCCACTTTTGTATTGAAAATGTCCCTGGACAGCATACGCACCCCATAAGCTGTGGAGCTTAACTTAAGCTGGGATTTTGCGGACGTTAAATTCTTGTCACCAACGCTTAGCTGTTTAATCATTTCCTTGGCATCATTGATATTTCTTATCCTTTCACACTTGCCATCATCTCGAGATTCCATATCGTTTAATCCATCGAGGGCCGGATCCGAACGGGTGGCTTTAGAGTCATGGTCCTTCTTGATGTCTTGAAGACTCCTGACTTGAGCTATCGGCCCATCAAGCGTTTCCTCCTCCGCAGCAGAGGAAGAGTGCTCCGAGCCTCGTTCTAGTACTTCATCCATATTAGAAACCTCCATTTTGCCTCAATTCAGAAGCCTAGAGGAGCCCAAATATGCGTTGTTTGACCTTGTCGCTTTACGTAGTTGCACATTTGTTTGCTCTTGAAAGTGCCTGAGTTTTCCAAATAAAAGCGGGATATCCCAGAGTGAAAATTATACAATACCAGTGAACATACACATCCTATAAAAAGGCTCATTCCCCCCCTGCATTAGCTTGCAGCGCGTAATTACCTTTTGGAAGAACCAATGTCACTATAGGTATACGCCCAAAACCATGAGTGATCATTTTAGCTTACCTGGCTTACTTTGCATTGCCAAGTGTCCCCTTCGATGAGAGGTAAAGAGGCACCAAGGCACCATCCGAGCTCGTTTTGAGCAATGGTCTTGGCAGTCTTCAGTTCTCTGTGAAGTGGGATCTCATAACCTGTGTGCAAGAGAGCGACCTGGAATGACAGGTCTAAACACCACTGGGGTTCCTTCTTCAATTCCTGGATGGATCCCTCGATACCGCTGAAGACACTCTTCCATACCTCTTCACCATTGCAAACCATTTTAGCCAAGTCTACCAGCTCGTCTAGCTTGAAGGACAGAGGCAAGCCCAGGGGCTGAGTTCTGTCGTAGAAATACGAAAACACGAAAATGTCATTAGTCTCCTTGAAAGTGTGCACCAGTGAAGGTTGGTGCACACCATTGAATGAGCATGGCGTCTCAGAACATTCTGCGTCTTTGTTCAAAATTTTCTCCGCTAGATATCTGCATTGGGCGCCAGCAGGGTGCACTGGGCCAGAGAAAGTGACCGAGTAAGTTTCTCCGCTGGATAATTTCACTTCTTCCTCGGGAGCAGCTGTGTTTGGTGGCAAGCATGGCGACGTCAGTTCATGAACCACCTTTGTGTCGCCTTCCGTGATCGCACCATCCTTGATGGCGGTCCCGACGAGTAAGGAATTAATCTTGTTTCTGCCCTCCATAAGACCATATCCCAAGTGTGAGAACTGATACAAACTATACTGCTCACCACCGAAAGACAGTTCATACTTATGCTCACCTTCGGCCATCTTTTCGTTAGGCGGGAAAGTAGGTTCGAACACAATCTGCGTTGATCCACCACCTAGATCGAACACAGCAGCGGTAGGGGTTCTTGCAAGACCACCAATGTTGCCCAACAAATAATTGGTAGTAACCCAAGCAAAGACACCTTCTTCCTCACCACTCATGATGGAGACACCATCGCCTTCCACTACAGGAAAAGGATAGTCTTTTTCCAAATGATCGCGCACAGCCGCGAGAATCTTATCAGATTTGGCCTCACCCAACAATCTAAGACCTGCAGTAGCCTTGACCGCGACGGGCGTACAGCTTCTCTTGTTTTCAGGAATCACCTCCAGTGCACGGTCCAAAAGTGGGTCCAATGAGCGGGCCGCTCCTACTGCATCTGTTTTGAAGGACGACAGTCCAGGTTTTAGCATTTTAAAAGTTTCCTCTATCAAAGTTGGCGGCTGAGTGCAAACATCAAACTCGTAGACGTGCACTCTAGATCCAGTGGATCCAGCATCGATCATAACTACATACTGGTGGTCCTTGGTGCATACTGTGTTTGTGGAGTAAGTCTTGTCTCCAGCAGTACCAGCAGTACCAGGAGCCTTAGGAGCTCCAGCAGCAGCATCAACCCCGGCGGCGGCAGTTGTCTGTTCCTTTACTGCCTGATCAACCTCAGGGTTGCCCTGTTCCGTTTTCCCATCTTCGACCCAGCCCTCTGCCACGGGCATCGTGTTGAGATCTTGAGGAACATCGAGTCGATTAGCAGTAGATGAAGCAGGCCTCGAAAGGTCCACAGTTTTTACTGTGGTGGAGGACTTGATCAATAGTAGCAGCATAACAGCAGCAAATGCCCCAATCACAAATCGATAGTTTCTGACCATGTTGGGAGCTGTAAAAAAGGCCTAGGCAGTTGGCAAGCTCTCAAAATTCAGCGTTTCAGGCGCTTCAGATGGCTTTGTTATACAGTGTTTTTATTTTGAAGTAAAAGTGTTATGATATGTTTCGCGAAACTTTTTAACATTTCTCTTGCGGCGTATCTTTCAAAACTTGACAAATTCAAGTGGTCAATGAGATAGGGTGATCAGAACAAGTTTTGTTACCACTTAAGCGAACATATCGTAATGTCTAGAAACGTTGATAAGGCTAATTCAGTACTGGTGCGATATCAGGAGCTTCAAGCCGAAGAAAAGGGTGGCTACAAGGATTTCCTGCGGTACAAGAGGCCCAAAAAAGTGGGATCAGTCCGGTCGCTGAAGGAGGCTCTAGAATGGCGCAAGCAAGTCGTTAGAGAACTTGCAGACAAAATCACAAATATCTATGATCCATCTTTGAACGATCTGCAGATAGAAGATCTTAATGACGGGTTGAATGATCTTTACAAAGAGAAAGACCGATGGGACTGGCATATCACACGTGTACTTGGTGGGAGTAGACCCAGACGAGACGACATAGTCAGCGGAAAGGTCATTCAGGGTAAGAGATATTTCGGCAGAGCTCTGGAGCTTCCACAAGTAAAGGAGCTGCTGAAGCAAGAGCAGGAATTACGGAAGAAGCACAGAAGCTTGGTGGACACTCAATTAATAAGTAAAGACAAAAATCAAGCTTATTATGGGACATTAAAACCGAGTCCAGAATTAAAGGAGTTTGAATCGACTTGGACTCCGTTGCTACGAACTCACTATAATAAGGTGAGCGGTAATAAAAGTCTAGATCCTGGGACAGTCCCAGATATCAAAGATATGGAACGCTGGCTCGTTGATCAAAGAAGAAAAAAGCTGTTAAAAGAGTTACAGTTGTAATTATATATGCAGTAGATGTGTAATTAACACTTCTCTTCATAACTGGGGAGTTTGAGAATTCCGCTTCTAGATAACAACCGCGACACACGGCGTCCACCTGAACTGGCAGATGGCGACTCACCTCCAGCTGTCAGTTGAGGAGAATGGGGAGGTTCGTATGAAGAGTCGTCGATAGCACTCTCCTTTGCGTGAGCGGCTTGAGGTGACCGGTTTTTCCAGTTGAATTTGCTCCATGTGGAAGCTATGTTACCACCGCTGCCGCTTCTACTATGATGTGTATGGGTATCTTCTACCTTGTGTGGTGGAGGAGCAGTCAGATGCAATTGGTCTGTAAGGTGGTCTGGAGATGCTGTTGTGTGTGTTCCACCGTGCCAAATGAAATTGAATCTGGGTGTTTGGAATCTTCCCTGAGGTCGATGTTGATTCACACCAACATTGGGCATTCGCAGCGAATCATCAGGGTGCGACATCAGTCCTCCTAGGTTGCTATTGGTGCTGTGGAACGAGTCCGACTGACGCAAGGGTAACGCTTCCTTGAAGCCTGTCAAAGATTCGTCGCCCACGAAGCGTGGTGAAGGAGGTCTCAAGGAGGCTCCGTAGGACATTAGTGGAGTCGTTTCTACAGTAGCATTCCTTTTTGACTTTGACTGGGCGAACTTTGAGCTCTCTAAAGCAACATCCTTTTGTGTGGTCCAGTAGTTGTCTAACTGGTCAGTAGTAAAACCCTTCGAGTAGTCACTTATTCTATCAGGGTACTCTGCTTCATCGTAGATCATATCCTGAAGACCAGAGATCAAATGACTAGCATTGTCATACTCAAATGGCTGATCCAACTCGGTTTGTTGTTGCTGATGTTGCTCGTGTTGCTGATGTTGTTGATGTTGTTGTGAATGCTGAGGATGCTGAAGTTGCTGATGTCTTTGCTGCGGTTGCTGGCCCATATGCACGTTGCCGTGTGAATCACTGACCCAGGGAAAAGGCTGTCCAGCAGGTTGAGAGTTCATTAAAATGGAAGGATCTGCATACGCGCGAGATCCACTGATCTGTGGTGATAATAAAGTGCCCTGAAGCGCAGAAGGATGTGCCAAAGAAGGCCTTGTGGTACTAGCTGTTGCATTTACTGGCACTGTGACTGGTGAGACAGTAACTCCTCTACCAGAGGTAGTTTGTCCCTCGTTGACATACGTGGAGGGATTATGGAGAACCAACTGTGGATTGGTAGGCGCTTGCGAAGCCAAGTTGGGGGTCATAGATGCATTGAAATGATTATCGTCTGTTGTGTGCTGCAGATTCAAATGACCCATCGGTGGAGAGCCAAGAACTGGTGATTGCTCGCCTAAAGTCACGCTAGAATTAGCGTTGGAATTCGAATTTCTGGAATCTACGTTCTTTTGAGCGTAAGGCTGAACCATTAAGTTTGCCCTCAGTTGTCTGTTGTTCAAACTTATGTCGGTAAACATGGACTCCAATGTTTCCAGACGTTTGACCATTCTGTTGCGCAGAGTTTTCCATTTGTTTTCCAGCTCCTGATCCAATCGCAGTTGCTCTCGTATGAGCTGAACCGCTTTGGGGTTACCGGTCAATCTACTCAGCATTTCTTCACCGGCAGGGGTCAATTGTCCAGTCATTTCCACGCTACATTCGTTAACCCTTTTCAACAGGGATTGCAATGGGATATTCTCCTGGGAACCATTTGGACTATCGGACGGGGTCAAAGCCAGAGAGGAGCTAGAGGGATCCTGTGAAACGCCCAAGTCTAAGTTGGCCGTTGAGGAAGATGTTTTCTTCAACGTATTGAGCTTTTTATTAGCCTCCTCCTGTGCCGCTATGTCTGCGTGAGTTGTCTCGATTCCTTTCTTCAACTTGGTTATCTCTTCACGCACTTGGTCCATAGCTCTGGTGTATTCCTGCCTGAATGCTTCGTTGTTTAACTGGCCCATCTCTTCGTGTGACCAATTCTTCATGTCCCTGTCCATCTTAGCGATTTTGGCCTTGGATTGATCAATATTTTTCTTTAGTTTCTCTAGCTTGAGGTCGTATAGTAGTTTCGAGTTTTCCAAAGATTTAATGGTAGATTTGAGCGACTTGCGCAGGTCTATCTCGTGGGACCAGTGTGCCCTTAGATTCTCGAGCTCGAGCTCCAGTTGTAATTTCGACTCTTGGAAGTCCTGTAAGAGGGAGGACTGCTGCGACAAGACGTCATGCAGGTCCTCCTGGGCGCATATGAGGATTTTTTTCAAATCGTCGATGGAGTAAGATTCCAAGTCCTTGAGCGCGGTCAAACTGGAGTATGCCGGCAGTGCAAAAGAGGGCCCGCCATTGCTCTTGTTGCCAGCGGTGCTAGCGGCCGCTGCCTCGGAAACGTTGATGCTGGAAGACGAATCGAAGTTGGCGCGCGTGGTTAGAGTGTTTTTTCTCCATTGTCCACTCCGCTTGATGCGCTGTCGCGAACTGTTGGATTTTGTCATGCAGTACAGCGATGGCAGTTTGTTCATAAACCCCATGCGGTTGACTGTAATGAAATCGAGCTGGTACTCTGTCTCAGGGCTCAGCCCTGTGAGGGAGCAACATGTGTACAACGAGTTTGGAGAGTTGGGGAAGATGGCCAGCTGAGAATTGTCCAGATAAAGCAGGTAGTGCGATATGGAGTTGGAATTTTTCGAAGTACCGCCCCTTACCGGTTCGTTCTCCCAGTGTATGGTGATAGAATCCACGGAAACTCGATCGATGGAGACCTTGGTGGCCGGCGGTGTCTTGATCTTGAGCGTCTGCACGATCTTGCCCACGGGGATGCTTAAAAATTTGTAGAGACGATAGCATAACCACAGCACAGCTGACAGCGTGCAAAACGTGTAGAGCATGTGTAGAGGTGGTAAGTAAACAAACAAACAAACAAAGAAGCCGATGCCAAGGAGCAGAAGGGAAAGGAGAAAAGTGGGAAAGAGCGAGAACCTCTGCCAAACACACAGCCTTGGCTAATTGGCGGAAGTATATACTGAATGTGTACGTTCGCGATGCGATGCGATGCGATGAGATGAGATGTAGTTATTGTGCACACTTTCAATGTGTATTTTTTATTTTATTTTATTTTATTTTTTTTTTTTTCCACCCGGGGCGCTACGTATTTTTCTACGGAGCGGCTACCCGGCCCCGATCGAGCTTGCCACTATTTGAGCACGAAATGGTCACCTCTGAGCTTCAAGTACTCCTGGTCGACGCCTGGGGCCATTGGCTTGACCACCAGCTGGTACACTTCGGCGTTGTAGTAGCGCATGTTGTTGACCGGGGATCTGTAGGGCCCCCTGAGCCCCGTGATGTCGCAGTATTTCTTGTAAGGTCTCAAAGAGGGCGGAGCGTTCACGTTGAAGTGCGTCACCCTGGGCACCGGTTTGGGCCTGTCGGTGTTCTGCGGGTCTACTTGCAGCACGGCATTGATCCTCTTGGACTCGTCAACTATCAGCTGCCTGGCAGACTTGTGCCTTCTGCTGGGCTTCCTGTAGCCCGCTCTCTTGAAGGGGGACGGTACGGGCAGCGTATTGCTGTTGGACACCGATCTCAGAAACTCCAGACGTTCCGCGCCGCCGCTGTTGTTGTTGTTGTTGTTGCCGTTGCCGTTGCCGTTGCCACCGCTGGGACCGACGCTCATACCCGATCTTCCCCTGTGCCTGCTCTTGCGCTGTGTATGCAGCTAGTTGCATTAGAAGTTGTGCAGCAAGAAGGGCTCTCGAATTTATGTGTCGCCGCTACGACGAAGGCTTCCCGAGGTGCATGGGTTTGGGCATCAAGAAGCGACGCACACTGCGTGGCGACTGCTCAGTGCAGGCGTCCTGCCAGAGGCTGGGAGACGCCATTACGAGATTACGAGGCTACAAAACCACTGGGCCACACGAGGCGACCTTTTATGCCTAGTTGCCAGCCCTCGAGAAAAAAAAAAGACAACGGAGCGATAAACGGAGCGAAACAAGGAAAAAGGCCAAGAGACCTGTCCATTGCCCACGGCCATGCGAGCGGCCGTGCCCGCGGCCGTGCCCGCCCACTGCCGCACTCACACAGCGCGGTAGCGCTTGGGCGTGTGCAGCGCTCAGCTTGCTGCTTGGCCCTGCATCACGAGTGGAGGGAAGGGGGCTGCGGATCCGCCGCAGCCGCAGCCGCGACCTCGAAAGCCGGCAGCGCTACAGCGAGTTGTCGAGCATTGGTGAGATGAAACGGTAGCACCAGACTAGCAGAAGAAAGGAAAAAACAAAATAGTGCCAGCGCGGGGGAGAGGCGCATGCTAGCGCCGCGCCGCGCTGCGGCTAGCAGGAAAACTCCGAGAGAGAAAAGAACTAGCGCCACATACACACGTGCATATCACGTGCACAACAAACCCACAACTTCACGACGCATTTGAACGTGGCTCCTCGCGCCTTCGACCGCTAGCAGATCGCCTCTTCCCACGAGTGGGGCCCCCCCATCTGCCGCTCGCTCGCCGGCCGTGGACGTCCGCCGCTCGCTGCCGTTACCCGGCCCGAGCTGGCGAAAACCGGCCATTGTCCCTAAGCGGAAAGAGCCGCTGCCGACTGCTGCGATTTCCGTTTGGGGTAATTACACGTTCGTTGTCCGATTGACTCATTTGTTTCTTTTTCTACGTGGAAAAATTTTTCCATTTTCCATTTTCCTTTTCTTTTCACGTAGCTGGCGGAAAAAAGCCACGGCAAAGACATTGCCAAGGCGCACACAGCTGCTGCGGTAGAGCTGGCTAAGAAGTGGCAGGTACTGCCAGGTTGTGCTAGCTGCGGGCAAGAACGGGCAAGAACGGCCAGGAACGGCCAGGAACGGCCAGGGACGCGCAGGTAACCTTCTAACGAAATCGTTTTTCCTTGTAATTCTTTTTTTTGCGAGCTGGTGGCACTAGGATTCGTAGGAACAGCAAACGCTGCCAGGCTATACGGCACCGTTTTCCTCCCCGTCGGCAGGGGACTGGGCAAATCCCTCTACGTGTCGTCGTGGACCACTGGCCCCAGTAAGTAGCCACACGGGTGCTATTAGTCACTACGCGAGCCCTTTGTAACTTGCGCTCATTTTCCCACAACAACGCCCGGAATATCGCCGGCATCCTATATATGCCTCTGGGATTGCCCGAATTGCAGGCTTTCCCCAATCAGCTGCCAGTTGGAAAATTTTTTGTTTTGTCAATTTGCCAATTATTCTGACTCTCTTGATTGACTTCTTGCACACTGCAACAACCAGCACAGCTAAGAGACAGCTACAAGAATTGAGCCATGCCTGACTACGAACTACCCCCAGTGTACACCACTGCCTCCAATGACCTGCGTTCCGACACCTTCACCACGCCCACCCCGGAGATGATGCAAGCCGGCCTCACGGCATCCATCGGTGACGCCGTGTACCAGGAGGACGTCGACACCATCAGACTGGAGCAGACCGTGGCACAGCTGGCCGGCAAGGAAGCCGGTCTGTTCTGCGTCTCAGGGACGCTGTCGAACCAGATCGGTGTCAGGACCCATCTGATGCAGCCCCCATACTCGGTGCTGTGCGACTACAGGTCCCACATCTACACGCACGAGGCTGCAGGCTTGGCCATCTTGTCGCAGGCTATGGTCGTGCCTGTGGTTCCCTCCAACGGTAACTACATGACGCTCGAGGACATCAAGAGACACTACGTCCCAGACGACGGCGACATCCACGGCGCGCCCACCAGACTGGTCTCGCTGGAGAACACGCTGCACGGCATCGTGTGCCCACTGGAGGAGCTCTTGCGCATCAGAGTTTGGTGTCTGGAGAACGACATCAAGATGCACTGCGACGGTGCCCGTCTGTGGAATGCCGCTGTCGCCTCCGGCGTGCCCATGAAGCAGTATGGCGAGATCTTTGACTCTATCTCCATCTGCCTGTCCAAGTCTATGGGTGCCCCCATGGGTTCCGTGCTCGTGGGTGATCTAAAATTCATCAAGAAGTGCAACCATTTCAGGAAGCAGCAAGGTGGTGGTATTCGCCAATCCGGTATGATGTGCGCCATGGCTTTGACAGTCGTCAACGGAGACTGGAAGTCAAAGCTTTTGCATTCCCACCAGCTCGCGCACGAGTTGGCGCAGTTCTGTATCGAGAAGGGCATCCCTCTCGAATCCCCAGCCGACACCAATTTTGTGTTCATCAGTCTCTCGCAGGCCAAGATGGACCCAGATGTGCTCGTAAAGAAGGGTCTCAAATACGGCGTCAAGCTCATGGGTGGTAGGGTCGCATTCCACTACCAGATTACCAGAGACACTTTGGAGAAGGCCAAATTGGCCATTCTGGAGTCTTTCGAGTACGCTAAAGAGCATCCTTTCAACTCGGAAGGTGAGACGAAAATCTACCGTAGCGAGTCCACCAAGAAGATAGACATCGACGGCAGACCGATTCATGATATCAAGACCTACAAGTACTGAAAGGTAAAAAATGGTGGGTCTTTTTTTCATTTTTCGTGATTATGATAAAATTTAACGACGTGGCACAGTAGTTCAAAGATGTTATTCGATTTTTCATTTCAAATGGGAGTTTTGATTTTATGGGTATTCTTTATTTGTCTTTCCTGCTTGCAGGACATTATAATCAACCGGTACATTTGAGGATCAATGGTTTTGATTCCAGAAACCACCCTATTGAAGAGGGACGAAGGTGGTTGGCCCCCCCCGCGGCCAGCTGACCAAGAGGTTTGATTCTTTTGGTAGTAGAGTCGGCTCATTGCACGACATTCAAGAGGCTATGAAACTTTTTTTTTTCTTGTCCAAGGGAAAACTAGAGTAGCAGGAACCCACTAGGTTCTTCCTCGAGGAGTAGTAGCGTCACGCAATGGTCTTTTTGTAGTTTTACGTATAGTATCGTTAACGTGCATTGGATCATGCGGCTAAGAGGGTGAGGAATGGCATATCACGCGAGCGCCCTGCTCTTTCTCGTATACCAACACATGTACGCATGCATATATAAAGGGCGAAGTCGACCGCCACTTGAAGAAGGATGAGACTTCAAAGCGATCCATGATTAAGATTCGTAAGGCGCAGACTCTCTTTTGGCTGCTTTGCATTTCACTAATTGTCTATATCAAACACGCCTCCATGAATACAAGACCGGTGGTCATAGTAGGGACTGGACTGGCAGGATTGTCAGCAGGTAACCAGTTAGCCAAATACAAAATCCCAGTGGTACTGCTTGACAAAGCCACCTCGATCGGAGGTAATTCCATAAAGGCCTCTAGCGGTATCAATGGAGCCCTAACGGAGACACAGAAACGTTGGAACGTCCAGGACAGCCCTGAACTGTTTTTAGAGGATACGATCAAGTCCGCCAAGGGTAAAGGTGTTGAGCCTCTCATGGAAAAACTGACCGCTGATGCCGCAGCGGCGATCCATTGGCTTCAAAGTGAGTTCAAGATCAAACTGGATCTGCTTTTGCAAGCAGGTGGTCAGTCTGCCGCTAGAACTCATCGTTCTTCAGGGAAATTACCACCGGGGTTTGAAATCATTCAAAGCCTGTCCAAGGCCTTACAAGCATATGCTGATAAAGATCCCAACTTGGTCAAGATTCTGTTAGAGAGTAAAGTAGTAGACGTCAATGTGGATGCGCAGGGCCGCATTGCTGGTGTTTCATACGAAGACTCGCAGGGTGAGACAAGAGTGATTAGCACTAATAACGTCATATTCTGCTCTGGTGGGTTCGCTCGCTCAAAAAAGATGCTTGAGGAGTACGTCCCTCAATTAACCAACGTGCCTTCCACCAACGGCGAGGGCACCACTGGTGATGGCCAAAGGATACTGCAAAGCCTGGGCGCAAATCTCATCGACATGGATCAGGTTCAAGTCCATCCAACGGGATTTGTCGACCCAAATGACAGGGACAACCAGTGGAAATTCCTGGCTGCAGAGGGATTGAGGGGACTGGGGGGGATACTGATCAACCCTGCTGACGGTAAAAGGTTTGTCAACGAGATGGAGACTAGAGACGTGGTTACCGAGGCTATTAGAACCCACTGTCCTCAGGATAGGAACACCGCATATTTGGTCATGAGTGAGGCGACTTACCAAGAGTTTAAGAGTCACATGGATTTCTATATGTTCAAAAATCTGCTCAAACGAAGTTCGATAGAGCAATTTGTGCAGGAGCGTAAGCTACCCGTTTCTCCAACTGACTTGGCTCAAGAACTAAAGAATTACTCCACAGCTAAAGCGGATGAGTTTGGTCGCCGCTTGGTTATAAACACTTTTGGAGAGGAGGTAAACCCTTCTACTGAGATATTCGTCGGCGAGGTCACGCCAGTAGTCCACTTTACCATGGGAGGTGCTAAAATCAACGAGAAAGCTCAGGTAGTGGGGAAGAACGATCAACCTCTGGCTTCAGGACTGTACGCTGCTGGCGAAGTTTCTGGAGGTGTCCATGGTGCTAACAGACTCGGTGGATCAAGTCTACTTGAGTGCGTTGTCTTTGGCAGAGCTGCTGCAGAGGATATTGCAAGCCAGTTGAATAAGTTATGAGTGTATATGACGTAAAATCTGAGTTCAAGTCTCTTCTGTCTGTGCTTTTTTTTTTTTTTTTTTTTTTTTTTTTTTTTTTTTTTTTTTTTTTTTTTTTTTTTTTTTTTTTTTTTTAATTTATTTCATTTTCGGATCATATCGATCAAATCGATCAATGTGAGCGAACCTTAAAGTAGTCTGAGGCATCAACGAGCAATACAACGAAACTATGGGTGACGATTCTAGCAGTCAAGGGGGCAGTGAGGAGCATGTCAGTCGTTCCGTGACACCCTTGAAGCCATGCTTTATCTCGCTTGTTGATGAATCGAATAAACCTTTACTCATTTACGTTGCTGCCAAGGATGAAAAAGATATGAACGATGTGCTCAAGTACAACGTTTTCTCCAACACGTCAATAGACTACTTCGAAAGCCCATTATTCGATTGGGCTTCTCTTGAGTCGCAACCATCCGTCAAATTGTTCTTCGAACTAGAAGGAGTCGCAGTTTTTGGCATGTTGGTGAGGCCGACAGGTCTAAAGATCATCATTGGGTTCCCGCAGGAGTGCTACGATAGTGAAGAAAATGAAGAAGAAATACGTGAAACTTTTCAAAGGGTCAAACAAACATACTTACGAGTAAAGTTGAATCCATTCATCAATGCTGGTGCAGAAGACAGTCGTGAAAGCTTGGTCCGTAAATTAGAAGCTAAATTTGACGCTGAATTTTAAAAGATACGTTATTATGCTCTTTTATGTTCCTTGGTCTAAACGTGAGCTATGCGATTTGGAAGACCTGTTCTACCCAATGCTTGACGACTATTTCACCCTCTGAAAATGTTGGGTCCTGCTGACGAACAATAGCGCAAGCATGCGCGCTTGAAGTTTTGCGAATGTAGATAGGGTACTTGCGCCAATTGAGTTTATTCAACGATTTGATTATAGCCACTTGCTTGGGCGCTAAATCCAAATGCAAATTTTCAATCAATTCCTTCGCATTGGGGTCGTGCGTAGAGGTCAATTGAGCCGTACTTTGATTTTCCAATTCTCTGATACTAAAAGCCAAGGAATTACTTGGGAATGGTCTTGCATCTGACGGAGCTTCTTCGAGGTAACCACCATGCATGTTCTTTCTTTCAATGGCCTCGTAGATGCTTTCCATCAAATTATCTGCTTGGTCATTTAAAGATTCACCCCAAACATTATAATTAGTATTATTACTATTGGTATGGCTAAGCGAACGGCATGATGACCCTCTGCTTAAATTGGGGCGCGGTGTGATAATATCGCTGCTGCTATTTTCCTGCGATTCGCATTCATGGAAGGAATGCTCGCTTTGCGCCGATAGTGGTCTTGGTGCAGATATGTCAAAGAAATCCTGCATGAACTGAGTGGAATAGTTGTTGAGAAACCGAGTGACTCTGACGGCGGAAATCGCCATCTCCATGCCAGAGTGAGCAATTCGGCAAATAAGTATCAATGGTGCTATGATGCAGAGGTTCAATAGTACAAGTATCCATCTGCCTGTTTTGGCAATCCAATAGTTTAGAAAGAAGAAATCCTCAACGGCTTCATGATTAAATTGATCAATTCGGTCAAAATCCTCACTCTCCTCCCCATCCTCAGCAGTCTGTATCTGTGTAATGACGATGCGCTGGTCGCGGTCAACTACAACGGTCTCATATCCGGCTAAGTACTGGAATACATCGACGCCGTTGTACTCATTGACGTTGAAGAAAGGATCGTTCAGAGAAATTCCTGCAGTCCACCAAGCCGTCCTCTTATCGTTGACAACATTAGCGTATAAAGATTTGTATTTGAAACTTTGCAAACCTTTGAAAAATACCGAGTCCTCATGGCTCATTAGATAGATGAGTGAGTCCTCCTTGGCGTTGAGTCCATGATTTTGCACATGATCCCTCAAAAAGATCTGTCTGCCACTGCTCCCTAATAACCAAGGCACTACAGAGTTGAACACATTGACAGCAACGTTCTTACCGGGTGCCAAAACCCCTACGTGAGGCGTACAGAAAGTGGTAAAATTTATGAGTTCTATGTCTCTTTTCTTGAAAAAGCGTTTCTTGTAAAGGACACCGAGAGCGTAGCGAGCAATGAGACCACCAAGTGAATAGCCTATTAGTGAAAATTTGCTGATCTTGCGAGAGTCCTGGGGCGTGGAGCTATGCTCAAATATCTGTATCTGATGGGCAATTTCTTCAGCAACTCTGAAACCACAGACGTCGATGCCATCGTAGGTTCGGAAACCCTCATTCAAGGTAGCAGTATAAATCAGCAACTGATTCTTTTCATCGCTCCAGTGTTTATCAGCATGGTTTTGGAGAGCGGTCACGATATGGTCGAAATGCGAGACGTTTCCCCACAGCCCATGGACGAAAATAACCAGGTGGTAGTCGGGCATGTTAGCTTCGAAAGTGTTTCTTGCTTCTTATTAAGATATGCCAAAAATATATCTGAGCTGAACGTACAAACAATTAGCTGAAGCTGTGTCACAACTATGCACCAGGTTTCGTTTTCCCTTATATAACGTAAATCATATTTCCGGGCGAGCAACACAGCGTGATAAGCAATGGAAGCGATGAAGCGGCTGTGAAAAATTTAAAGAACAGGGGGAATAAAACGAAAAAAAAAAGGAAGCTTATAATAGAGTCTATGAAATCATTTACTAGCCAATTATATTTTTGAAATTGATATTTTTGCTTTACATGTTAGTGCAAGAGGAAAAGCAGGCTTTAATCCAATCCGCGGGATCTCGAGGACTTGGTTGTTGTTGCAAATTGTTGAGAGTGTACTGACGTTTCGATAAATAGTCTGGAGGAATCGGCTTGCTGTAATAGGATTGGTATAGTTGGCTAGGGTCATCTAGTGGTGGCGGTATATCGTGTTCTGCGATTGCCGTTGCTCGTGGCGTCTTTGGGGGAGCGGCAGATAGCGTTCTTGCAGTGGCTGCTGGCTCTGTAATGATCAGCGAAAACTCATCATCTTCGTCGTTACTATCTGTGTCCCCAAAGCCATTGTCGCCTTCACGGGTAGTGCGTGCTCCGCGCCACCACTGCAGGAAGGAATCCCTCATGTAGCTGCCTCCTCCGTTATTTGTTCCGTCTCCTCCTTGATTGTAGCTTAAAAACTTGGCCGTGGGCAGCTGATAGGGATGGGTACCCTCAATGGCCATCGTTGTTCCTCTGTAGGAGGAGCCCGGTGGTTTCCATCGAACCAACGAATCCTCCATGCGATTTACAAACGCGCTTCGGGGTGGCATGGTTCTCTCATCTTGCCGCGCTTTGACGAGTTCTCGTACCGTCGGGATAGTCCTTGCTGGCAGGAAACGTTGCCTCGTTAGATCAAACGTAGGTTGGTAGGTAGGAATATGAACTTCGCAGGGGCTTAGATCTAGAGGCATGGTATGTGAGGAGCTGCTCTCCAGCTAAGAGAACTATTAAGGTTTTTTGGGTCTTGAAGTCGGGGTTTTTCGCTACTTGATTTTATTTTATTTATTTTATTTTTTAATTTTTTTGTGACGCGCAGCGATAAATTTCTTTTTACTGGCGCCCAAGAGCGACGTGCAGAATTCTTTTCATATGTGGTACAAGACTACTAAGCTAGACGCTGAACGAGAAAGTAGAGCACGACTAGCAGCTAATCCGCTGGTGCGACAATTTTCCTGGACTTTTTTATATGTGAACAGAATAGTGGATTTTTTTATTTTTTTTATTTTTTTTATTCTCATTTATTTCAACCGGAGATCTACGTAATCGAGAATGACGCCGTGCCAGCAATTCCAGTCTTTCTTTGCAAAAATCTACCGTCTTCCCGAGAAACATGAGAAGTTTGTACCTCTGTGAGGAGGTGTCGAAATAATGCCATTGCCATGGCGCAGAGAACTCTTTAGTTCAGTGCAATAACGGAACCGCTCACCGGCAGTATGGTGACACCTCTGGCATGCCTTACCCTCTCACCTTTGCGGCCTTGAGTGGCTTTGAGGGGGAGGGGGCTTTGATTAACCGCTTCTTTTACCCTGTCATGGACTAGAGACGGCAGAGCCTGGGTATTCTACCCCAGACACTCTTTCTTTTCCCGCTAAGAGTTGAATTATACGTCGCGCAAGAGGTTTAAAACGTTTCTTTGCTCCCCGCAGCACTAGTTCCGTACAAGTCTCTCGTTGCGCTGTCTGAGTTGTGCCGCGAGCCTGCTGCTGCTGCCTTATATATCCTTTTCCAACAAGATCACACTTTGGAATACGCCAAATCCAGCAACGGAATTGCACTAGCAGCTCGCCATTTAGTCCAAACTATGAACCCTAGTTTCAAGACATAGAACGACACAAAAAAAAAAAAAAAATAAAAATTAAAACTTAGTCCCAGCCACCAATTCCTAAATCTGCACCTCTAGGAGAACTGTTTAGAGGAGAGCGCGTAAATAGGGCCAGACCTTTCGCGGCAAGTATAGACCCCATCTTTCGTACATATTGTTCTCATGTCAGTGTCAGTATGACTTTTTCCAGAAAACCAGGAAATAAAATCCTTTGCGACAGCCTAAGCAAACGCAGATTCCAAGCACACAAGAAAGCAAGGGGGGAAGGCCACCACTGGAAGCCTCATCAGAGTGAGATACCATAAATATACACCTTTTCTTCTCCGTCATATCACGACTGACAGATCACGTGGATCCTTACCCTCCTGATTTCGTTGGTCATGATGAAATGTTTTCGTTTTTCCCAACTGAATACGGGCCAAACCAAGTTTCACCCCTTTGAACTGACGAGAGCGCATTGACAGAATACCAAAAGTTGCGTTGCAGTACGTGGAAAGTGTCTAAGAGATAAACAGGGATAACCCCAAGCATAAACACAGGATACTCCACCTGGACAGAGGCTCTGCTACCTTAATACTAGCAATACTCAAGTTGGCGGTGTGATATTTTAGTTCAATCTTACTCTAGGAGAATAGAAGAACAGGAAAATAAAAAAAATAAAAAAAAAAAGGAAGAAAGAAAGCCAGCAGAAGCAGCAGCAGCAGCAGCAGTAGAAGCAGTAGAAGCAGCAAAAGCAGCAGAAGCAGTAGAAGCACCAAATTTGAAACCACTATGGACATGGATTTAGATGTCCCAATGCATGACGCGATTGAGGACCAGCAGTTGGGCCCGACCTTAGACGAAGACAAGGACAACGATGGTAACGTGGCGACTACCGAGCCAGAGGAGGCAGAGGACTCACACGATGGGGAGTTCAAGCCAGGCTCCTCTGGGATAGCAGACCACAAGTCTGCCAAACCATTAGAATTGAACAATTCTAACATCAGCCAGCTGGACGAGTGGATTGCGTATTTGAGGAAATGCCAGGTCCTGTCGGAGGACGACGTGGCACGCCTGTGCAAGATGGCTGTAGACGTTTTGCAGTTTGAAGAGAACGTGCAGCCCATAAACGTTCCCGTGACGATATGCGGTGACGTGCACGGGCAGTTCCACGATTTGATAGAATTGTTCAAGATCGGAGGGCCCTGCCCGGATACCAACTATCTGTTCATGGGGGACTACGTCGATAGGGGTTACTACTCTGTGGAGACGGTGTCGCTTTTGGTGGCGATGAAAGTGAGGTATCCTCATCGAATCACCATACTGAGGGGCAACCACGAGTCAAGGCAGATTACACAGGTCTACGGGTTCTACGACGAATGTCTTCGGAAGTATGGGAGTGCCAGCGTTTGGAAGATGTTCACGGATCTGTTTGACTATTTCCCCATCACGGCACTGGTAGATAACAAGATCTTTTGCCTCCACGGGGGGCTTTCCCCCATGGTAGAGACTGTGGACCAAGTCAGGGAGCTGAACAGGATACAAGAAGTGCCCCACGAGGGTCCTATGTGCGACCTGCTGTGGTCCGACCCAGACGACAGGGGCGGTTGGGGCATAAGTCCCAGAGGTGCTGGTTTCACTTTTGGTCAAGATATCAGCGAGCAGTTTAACCACACAAACGATTTGTCGCTGATCGCCAGAGCGCATCAGCTGGTCATGGAGGGTTACGCGTGGTCGCACCAGCAGAACGTCGTGACCATCTTCTCGGCGCCCAACTACTGTTACAGATGCGGCAACCAGGCTGCCATCATGGAGGTGGACGAGAACCACAACAGACAGTTCTTGCAGTATGAACCATCGGTTAGACCTGGTGAGCCTACTGTGAGTAGAAAGACTCCGGATTATTTCTTATGATCGGATCTGACATCACCATCATCACATCACCATCAGCACTAACACAGCACCGACATCATCAACATATACCATGTAATGTGTAACGTGCCTGGGGTATACCCAGGCGAGTATAAAAAAAAAATGTAAACAGCTAAGTACTATATTACAACACGCTGTGACGGTTGCGATCCTGCGCAATGTTGCACAGTTCGTGAATTGCTTGCCTGCATTCCTCAAACCAGGGTCGTTTGGAAGAGATTCGACTTTGCATGACCTCGATTATCTCCGGCCTGGTCCTGCCATTTACGAACACCACAAATTTCAGTCCGGGGTATTGCTTCTCATATTCCGCATTCAAATGCGCCAAACGTTTCAAAATGTGTGGCGGGTCTTGACTGCGCTGCAAATTCCGTTGCTCGGCTTGTGAATGCTTTGAAAGCTTCAATTTGGGCTCCCCGAGCCTCGGATGTGCCCCTACGACATCCACCAAAAGGTTAACCATTTGACCGCCTTCTTGCTCTGCTTGAACGGAAGCTTGGAGAAGCGTAGATCTGACGAGTTCGATGAACTCGCTGTAATTCTTCAAGGAGCTTGCCTCCGCCTTGAATGTATCATTTCTTATTGTGAGCGTTTGGAGCCCTTCGCAGGGTTCAAAAAGCTCATCCATAATTTCCAGCTGGCATTCCAGAGGTGAATCTAAGAAATCCTGATATTGCATCATGCTCTCAGGGTTACATGGTAGCTTCCCACCAATGGTATACAGCTTTTGTTCTTTTATACCCTTTTTTTTTCTAAAATGTAACGCGTTCGCATTTCACCGGAATTTTTCAATAGTTTGGGAAGTTCTGATCTATAATCTTATAAATTTACAAACTAGATCTGGACATACTTAAAGCTGCTGTAAAGGCAATTGCAATTGTTCCAAGATGACAGACGAATCTGAATTTAATGGTGTCGGTGATGGACCGGTCCAGGATCGCTACAAGGTGTCTGCGAAGAAGACGTTAGACGAGTACAAGAAGTTGGATGCTGAGGACGAATCACTTGCAAAATGGAAGGAGTCATTAGGGCTTAGTGCTGATGTTTTGCCACTGGAGTTTCCTGGTGACAAAAGAAAGGTTGTGGTACAAAAAATGATGCTGTTGGTGGATACTGAAGCCGAACCAATCGTGTTTGATTTGACTAACGAACAGACCATCAAAGAGCTGGCCTCGAAACGGTACAAGGTTAAGGAGAAGTCAAATTACAAACTGCGCATTCAGTTTAAAGTTCAGCACGAAATTATTACAGGAATAAGGTATGTGCAGTACATCAAAAAAGCGGGTATTGCTGTGGACAAGATCGACGACCATTTGGGGTCCTATGCTCCCAACACCAAGAGTAAGCCATACTATGAGGTGGAATTGCCCGAAAGCGAAGCACCTAGCGGATTTTTGGCTAGAGGTAACTACAGCGCCGTCTCAAAGTTCATTGATGACGACAACACGACCCATTTGACCCTCAACTGGGGGGTTGAGATTACCAAAAGGTAATTCACCGAAAGTTGGTGATATGCTATTTAGATTCAGACATTTGACCTTTCTCTCTGTACTCATTTATTGAGTTTTACTTTTTTTTATCACATTATTACTTGTCCTTTTTATAGAGATAAAATCAGTTGATCTTTCATTTTAAAAAGATCATCGATTTAAATGGGTAGTTTTTGCATTTCCTGTGCCAAATCCTCGACGTCTGTGGCCATTGTGGCCATTGATCCAGTTGTAGAAGTTGAGGATGGTACGTCCTCTTGCGTATCGGCTCTTTCCGTTGAGCGCTTCGAGAAACTTGCTCTTGAGTTACTAGAACTGGAGCTGTTTCTACTATTCTTTTGGTGACGTGTACCATGGTTTCTGTACGGTGCTGAGAATTGGCGATACATAGGCGGCGGTTGTCCGTACTGGTAAGGGAAAGGGTATGGACCCATATGTCCCATCGGACCAAACGCTGGTGCGATGGCTCCTGGCATAGGCTGGTATATGCCCGGTGCTAGGTAACCATTTGAGCTATCGACAGGAAATGGTGCTGGGTACATTAGGGGAAATTGGGGCGGGGCCTGGCCACCATTGACATCGGTTAGCGGTGGCGTTGGATACATCACGTAAGGAAACGAGAACGGTCCCAGGTTTGAGTTTCTTTTGGAGTCATGGTAGAACGAATGGCGCTTTCTGTTACGCCTCCCATTCCCATTCCCAGGACCATGAGGTTGCTGTTGTTGCGGCTGCCCTTGTAGTTGTTGTGGTTGTTGTTGCTGCTGCTGCTGTGAATCACGCTGATTAAACCGATATCGCGAGGTTTCAAACTGATATGGTTGTGGTGAATTGTTATCCAGTGTGCTGTTTTCGTCCTGCTCATCTTCATGTTCATTCTTCTTGGGTGTGTGGAAAATCTCCTGTTTCCTCTGTTCGTACTGTCTTTCTCTTTCAAATCTTTGCTGCTCCAAAGTGGCTTCTGAATTATTTGCGCCATTGCTTTTATCTTCTTGTTCATTTTCCACCCACGAGTTGGATGTGGATGGACTCGAGCCCTCGCCATCTCGCCTTTTTAAAATTCTATACCTTTTGCCAGTTTTGTTTCCATCTTCCACCTCGGGTATGCCAGGGATCATGCATAGTGGCTGCAACTCCTGCAGCAGCGGTTTATCTTCCTTTTTGCGAAACCCATCTCCTTTGAAGATAATCACACAGTTGTCATGACTCCTAGCCAGTGCATGTTTTAGACTATGATACTCCGCCACTTGGTGTGATAGTAACCTGTAATAGGAGTTCATCGGCCTCAACTCATAAGATTCAGCATTGGAGTCCACGAACGATACCACTGAATTTTCCAATTCTACGATGAATTGGCGATCGTGAGGTTTCTGAAAAAGTGCTGTAAGCATCGCAGGGGTCAAACCCGGATCCTCAAATTCCTTGGCTCCTTCATCTATGGGGTTCATCCTCGACTCTTACTGTTATTGATGGGTTCCTCGAGCCTCCCTTGCTCCTGACTAAATGTTTTTATTTTTCGACCCAATTGATAACAACGGTCAATCCTGACCCTCGACCGCTCCAACTAAAGCCTCCGCCTATTGCAATGGTGCTCAAAGTGGCGTCCAAACGTTCCAATTGTTGATCAATTAAGCTTAATTTCGTGAGGTATTTCATCCTTTGGCCTCTTTATAAAGGTCCTATTCTCATTTATCACGGTTGTATTAAAGAAAATAAAGGCAGACATTTGGGAGGCGACTAAACCACAGTTGAAACAGCATTTGTTAATAGTATAGCAGGCATTGAGGATAATTTAAAGGAGCGTTTAAGTACTTAAACCTATAGTTAGCATTTTTGGATCTCAGTCAAGACATTTTCAGCCAAAGAAACTGGTTCTCTCAGTTGGAAATACAGTGTATCAAGATGTCGACTATCGAGGATATACTGCAAGTCACTGCAGACGCCCAGGATGAGCGAGAATATAGTTTGCTACAGTCTGAGGACGTTGGATCAGGCCCACTTCAAGTGAGCGATGTTGATGCCATTTTGTTGTACCAATTGATCGAGAATGAGACGTTGAAAGAACCATTTGAATACTTGAACAGTTGTTTTCAAAGATGTCAGCAGCAAAAAAGGATGAACAAGAATGGCAATGCTTCATTGATGACTATGTTTCATGAAATGGACAGGTTGGTTATTGGGTATGGCCTAGTTGCGCTGCAGGTCGAAGGTTTTAGTCCGAATGGGGACTTCATGTCATATATAAAGCAAATTGTCCGTAATGTGGATCGGTACATGGACTTTCTCTCGCACTTGATCCAGAGAGCTATTGTAGAAGGCACACTAGCTGAACTGCTAGAGGGATTTTTCCCCACACTGTTGCGGTTCCTCACCCAGGAGCTGCAATATTTTGATTTGAATGACTCCGCGCTTTACCATGCGGTCTTGACCCTGTTTGAGATATTCGTAAATTTCAAGCCGGTGGCTGCCATTTTCACACAAGTGACAGGATTTTTCGCAGATTTTGACTGTAAACCTAATCATTTTGAAAAGACGACATTATTAGGTCCCATCCTTACTTTGTCACCTTTGAATCCCAATGTGGCGTTAAGAAATTATGGTGAGAATTTGGAGCGGTCACAACAGCAGAAAAATATCGTACATGAATCCCTACAGACAGAGCACAAAGTTGTTATAGAGAGATTGTTCTTCATTGTGGACAAAATTGTTAGAGGCTCACCCACTTCGCGCACAGATTTAATGAGCTACTTTGCCATGATCGTTAACAAAAACCATTTGCGTAGGGGTGAGCATGCCAATCAAAGCAAATTGGCATCCAACGCATTTATGACTAACATCTCTTTAATATTAATCAAATTTTCGGAACCTTTTCTCGACATCTCATACAAGAGAATTGAAAAGATTGACGTCAATTATTTCAATAACTTGAACCTTTTCATCGATCTATCTGGGGAGACACGAGTAAATTCAGACTTTAAGGAAGCAGATGAGTTCCACGACAAGAACAGAAAAGGTGAAGACTGTAAACCGAATTTTATATCCGATTGTTTCTTCTTAACCATGACGTACTTGCACTACGGTATTGGGGGTACGCTACTGTACGATGAAAAGATCTCACCACAAATCAAGAGATTGAAACAAGAAATTGACCGTATCAAGAAAGTTTCTCAATCTCAGGATATGTTCGCTACATTTGCCTCTGTGCACTTGAAACAAATGGAAAAATCCCTAAAAGTGACACAGAGTATCAAAGATTCCTTACAAGGGTTTTTCTCGCACAGAAATTTGCAATTAGAAGTATTTGATTTTATCTGTGGAGCATCAGTCTTTCTCATGAGGGCAATTGATCCTGAGCATATTTTCCCTGCAAGATATTTCACCTTACCATTGATTCCAGACCAAGTAGGTGTAGAGAACGTGGACAATGCCGATTTTCTGAGAGCGCATGCACCTGTTCCCTTCAAGTATTACCCCGAGTTTGTCATCGAAGGCCCTATCAATTATTCTCTGTACATCTCTCAGTACAACTCGTCCCCCATTTTCCGAAACCCACGTCTTACCTCGTTCGTGGAATTCGCGACCGCCATTTTGCGCTGTCCTGAGTTGGTATCGAATCCACACTTAAAGGGAAAGTTGGTACAATTGCTCAGCGTTGGTGCCATGCCCCTGACGGATGACTCGCCAGGATTCATGATGGAGGTCTTCGAAAGTGATACATTTGTCTCTGACCATTTGCTCTATGCATTTTTAGATTTCTACGTTATAGTGGAAAAGACTGGATCCTCTTCACAGTTTTACGACAAGTTTAACAGCAGGTATAGCATCTCAATCATTTTGGAGCAATTGTACCACAGAATACCTAAGTATAAAGATCAACTAATCTGGCAGGCCAAAAATAATGCGGATTTTTTCGTGAGGTTTGTTGCCAGGATGCTGAACGACTTGACATTTTTGTTGGATGAGGGACTGGGCAATTTGGCTGAGGTTCACAATATTAATATCGAATTGGAGAATAGAAGCAAAGGGTTGCCTCCTAAGAGGGAAGAAGATGAAAACGAACTGCGTTCAAAATTAGCATCTGCTGAGAGGCAAGCCAAATCATCTTGCGGACTGGCTAGCAAATCAATCACACTTTTCGAACTTTATACTAAAGATATCCCCAATGCCTTTGTGACGCCGGAAATCGTAGACCGTTTGGCTAGCATGTTGGATCACAATCTGGAATCACTGGTGGGTCCCAAGTGTGGAGAATTGAAAGTGAAAGAACCACAAAAATACTCTTTCAACCCTAAGGAACTGCTCAAGGCGTTAACTACTGTTTACATTCATCTATCAGATGAATCAAGTTTCGTATCAGCCGTGGCTAGGGATGGCAGATCTTTCCGCAAAGAACTATTTGAGAGGGCGGTGCACATTCTGGCTATGAAAATTGGGCTGGTTTCAGACGAATTCTGTCATAAGCTGTTGCAGTTTTCTCAAAAAGCAGAAGAGCAGAAGGCTGCCGAGGAGGCAGAGGACCTCGGTTACGGCGAAGTGCCAGAAGAATTTTTGGATCCGCTAATGTTTACTATCATGAGCGACCCGGTAATTCTTCCGGCTTCCCGTATGAGCATCGACAGAGCTACGATCAAGGCGCATCTATTGAGCGACTCTACAGATCCTTTCAATCGGATGCCGCTCAAGCTGGAACAAGTGATCCCCAATGACGAACTAAAACACCAGATTGAAGAATTTAAGCGCCAAAGGAAGGGCAATAACGTATGATTAGATTATACACTCCTATATGTAGAAAAAGATCTGGTTTTTTTGGAAAGTTTAAGCCTTGATGGCGTATTTTCTCTGAGGGAAGTTGATCTCTCTCTTTCTCTGCTTCAAGGTAACTCTGGAAGCCTCGAACTTGGTCAAAGCCCTTCTCAAAGCTCTGGTCTTCTTTGATCTCAAGTCCTTTGGCTGGTATTTCTTACCCTTGTACAACTGTCTGACGGCCTCTCTCTGCTGCTCGTTGATGGTGGTCAACACACGGGCAATGTCCCTTCTGACAGTTTTGATCTTAGGCAAGGAAGGTCTGGAAAGCTTCTGGACCTTCAACTCAGCCAACTCCTTCTTCAAGTCAACCAACTGGGATTGAAGCTGCTCCTTGGACTTGGTTCTCAATTCGTAAGGTTTCACGCCGGCCTGGGGAGAAAATTCATTTGTTAGTACTTGGAATTATTCAAAACTACACACTCAGAGAGCACTATTTTGAACTTCACATACCATCTCGATGCTTTGATCTATTGGTAGATTGGGTTACACTGGCTTGAAATTCTCACGTTAAAGACGGGGGATATTTTGTCAAAAGGCAAGATTGAGTCTGCGCGTCCGCGATGAGAGTTTTCCTTGTCTCGGAGACTTTTTCGAAACTGGAAAGAAAAATAAAAAATTGAAAAAAAAACTTTTAGACTGTGTGTGTATGGATGTTAGTGTACAGATGTAAAAGCAGTCACTCGAAAAATTACGACTTGCAGTATATTTCACTAGGTAAAGACTTAGAGGCAATATAAATATAGTATAATGGTGTTATAGTATATTGTATACTGTAGATTCGTTACAACTACTTAGGCCTAATTCACAAAATGGGGCGGGCAATTAAATCCTTGTGAAAAAAAAAAAAAGGAAAAAAGATAGTCAAAATGTAAGTAACCAAGCACCTTTCCAACCAACCGATCAAGATTGGTTCTTCAAGTTGTTGCTTAGCCACTCCAAACCTTCGTATAGACCCTCACCAGAAGTGGCGCAGGTAGCTTGAATGAACCAAGGTCTGTTTCTGATGGAGTGTAGACCCAGTTTCTCGGTAATCTCTGCAGCGGACATGGCTTCGGGCAAATCCTGTTTGTTGGCGAAGACCAGCCAGACGGCATTCCTCAACTCGTCTTCGTTCAACATTCTCTGCATGACTTCACGAGCTTCGGTGATACGGGACCTGTCGTTGGAGTCAACGACAAAAATGACACCTTCGGTGTTCCTGTAGTAGTGTCTCCACAACGATCTGATTCTATCCTGTCCACCCACATCCCAGACGGTGAAAGAAATGTTCTTGTACTGGACGGTCTCAACGTTGAAGCCGATGGTAGGAATGGTAGTGATGACTTCACCCAGCTTCAATTTGTAAAGCACTGTGGTCTTACCAGCACCGTCAAGACCCACCATCAATATACGCATCTCTTTGTTACCAAAGAGGTTGCTGAACAACTTGGATGCAAAAATACCCATCTGGAAAAACGTAGTACGCTTAAGTTAGTAACTGACAAAATTCTACGCACACTTGGCAAGGATGCGAGAGCTGTGTAAATGGCTTACAAGGTACTCAATTGGGTTCAATTGAAGCATGTCTATGCCTTACTCCTATTGGGTGTGTATTCGTACCCAATGACCACCAAGTTAAATACGCCCACTTTATCCGGAATTCCTGGAATTAGATCGGTCATTTAGGACTAAATGCAGCCCCTGAAGTCCTTCAACACCCCCATTGTACATCTGAGTTTCCTCCCTGGAACTTCCTCTGTCTCAATCACTTTTTCTTTACCAACATGACGACGTGTCATCAGCAGGTAAACAAATTCATATCAATCGAGGACGAAGACAAAAAGAGCAAAGATTGGATTAGAAAGTAAGGAGTAGTTTAACGATCCGCGAAGTATCTAATAAACCACCTTCTCAGTCCTTAAACCGCATCTGCCCTCTTTTCCTTCCCCTCACTTACGAGCCCATTCGCCACAACACACTTCCACTCGCTGATTCCAAGCCACTTCGTTAAGATACATACCTTTCCGCGCGCCTATCGACAATTCAGAGTATAGAAAACAAACAAGTAGACCAGATTATTGCTGAAGACCCTGCTGTCCCTCTTTATATCTTCCACCTGTTGACAAAGTTGGTGGTAAAAGTAAAAGTAAAACGTAAGAACTACCGGGCAAAGATCGATCAGCACGAAAAAAAAAAAAAAAAAAAAAAAAAAAAAAAAAAAAAAAAAAAAAAAAATTCCTAACGTTCAGAGTGATGATAATACGCGTCGGAACGCGTATTATTGGCGTTCGAGGAAAATACACAGTATATTATAGAGGTTACGGTGAGCTCGTGGTATCGGTCGTAGCGAGTTGCCATATATGCGTGTTCGTGTCCATGCGATAGTATTTCATGGAGTCTGTCGGTGACGATTTATTTGCCGACGTTGATCTTGCATTTCGAGTACTTCTGTAGACCCCTTATGAAGATGGAGTAGGTTACCTGGTCGTTATCTTGCTCCCAATGGAATTCTGTAAGCCGTAAATGCCAAGGTGGAAAGCCCTGGAGATCAAGAGAGGGCCCGAAGTAGAGCAGCACATCCGGTTCAGGCCCCACGAGCTGCGTAAGCTCTTTGTCCATGAGGCGCATGGTGATGTCTTCCTTTTGCAGTTCTTGCGCTTTGACCAGGTCGGCCATGGTTCTGGTCAGGTCCACGATGGTTTGTCTGCCATCTCTATTGCTCAACAAAGAGATTTCTAATGACACTTTATGGCCATCGCTAAAGTACACTTTATTCTGGTGCGGAATCCTCAGAGCAAATTTAGGTACGTTCGAAGGGCCGTAGTATTTGCTTAATTTGGTGGTAATTTCATCTTGGAAGTCGTGGACATTTTTTTTCAAGATTCCATCGTAGTCATAAAGTACCAAGTGTTTGATGCCAGCGGAAACCGTCCAGCAAGCAACTTCGCTACCATCGTTCATCAAACCTTTTACGCCACCGCCCACTGAGCCGACAGATTTCATCTCCAGGATGGCCGCCAACCTCCGCGGGATCTTGCCCAGTTTGGTCACGTCTTGTCTGATCAATTGCGGCGTGTTCGCAGGGTTATAAATCACATTCCACACCCTCAGTCTCATCTTGTTGTACTCGTACTGCACATATCGAAACACGCCAAATGCGAGATACATGATCATAAGCAAAACTTTGGATAACGAATACTGTATCTTTCCCATTTCCTGATTCCAAAAGGAGTTACTTTTGGAAGAATGTTTGGTATTATTCGCTGTAATAGAATGGGTCACAGCTTTGAAAGCTTCAACGGGGTGGGGTTTTCTCATCGCATCACTTTCTGGTGGCGGCACTCTGCTCGTCGATATGTCCACCTCTTCAATCGCAAGTAGACGCACATTTTGGGAAATCTTCTCGGGATCAGTAGGGGAGTTCAGCGCTCCGGGGAAGTCATTAGTTTCCGTCATGAATGTGTGCTTTGGCGTATCTGTAGTTTAACTCGCTATTTTTATTAGTGAGGAGCACTGGTATAACCGTTGTACCCGCCATGCTTCCAACGCTTATAAAAATCTTTCCGTCGGTGATGACAATAGTACGCAAACTAACTAAATCATTAAAACAATATTAAATACAACCTTAAACAGGTATATAAATCTACATAATTCTTATTGGGTAGTTTGTCTCGTTGAGTCAGTGCGACTCTCCATTAAATGAGCCATATACTCGTTGATGCTTGATTTGTTTTTATTATCCATACTTCTATGCGAAGGCCCGCCTTCAGCATCTTCTTCATCACTCGAATCACTAGGGATAGAAGGTGGTCCCCTACTGTAAGTGTTTAACCCCAAGCCGTTCCCCAGGTCAACATAATTCTGTGGTAGGTCGTCGTATTTTGTCTCAGAAGAGTGGGTAACATACTGCACCCCTTGCTTGGTGCCTGTTGTGCAATCTTGTTCAAATGGAGCAGCGGGACTATCACCAGAATGAGGTTGACTAATCATTTTTCCAGTAGGGTCTAATATAGTGTTTATTGAACGCTCCCTAATTCGTTTATTCCATTCGGTAGATTGAATACTGTTTGGACTTTTACTGTACAACTCGTCGATTTCTTCCAAGGTTAAGCCTCTGGTCTCGTAGATGGTAAAATGTGCCACCACAACCCCCAAAGCGTTCAAGGAACCCCAAATAAAAAATATTTTCGGACCCATTGATGAAGTGTGGGCTCCTGTGTCCACAATATAAGGCGTAATTAGAGCGCAAATGAAATTTATCAGCCAGTTGGAGGCTGCACATATCGCAGTGCATTTCGAACGTACTCCCAGGGGGTAGATCTCTGCGGAGATGACCCACACCACACCTCCCCATGTAGCCGAAAAGGAAGCAATAAAAAGACATATGAAAGCAATAATGACCTTATTGGCGACAACTGAGTCTGTAGAGGTACCAACTATCGCGATAATGAAATTAGCCATAGTCATAACCAACCCACCAAAAATGAGAACTTTCCTTCTACCGACGAATTCGACCAAAAACAAGCCCGGTATATTGAATGCTACATTCACGGCATAGGTGATGAATGAAACCAGGTAGGCCTGATGAATCCCTGTCTTATCAAAAAAATTTACCCCGTAATAAAAAATGAAATTTATGCCAGAGAACTGCTGACATGCCTGAATAGCAATACCCGAAAGCATTCTTAAGGTTTGCTTAGGTCTAGCTTTGCTGGATTTAAAGCAATCCAAAATATTAGATGTGCCAAATGACTTCTCATAATCATAGGTGGCCTTGATCTCCACCAATTCTTCTAATAAAGCAGCATCAGTCTCAGGCACGCCTCTTAAAAATGACAAAGACTTGGCCGCCTTATCCAGTTTATCCTGAAGAACATAATATCGTGGACTTTCAGGGAGAAAAAGCATACCGGTTGCCAAAATGGAAGCCCACACGTATTGCAGTCCAATGGGAATCCTATAGGAGGCCGCTGAGTTCATTTTATGTGTTCCTTGAGAAACAGCACTTGAAACAAGCAGCCCCCAAGTAATCGCCCATTGGTACGTAGATATAATAGCTCCTCTCAAGTACTTTTGCGCAGCCTCACCCTGGTACAGCGGAATTACAGCTGAAATTAAACCTATACCTAATCCTGAGATCACTCGCCCAGCTACAAGCAGTTGAATGTTAGTAGCAGCTACCTGTAGCGAATTACCAATGAAAAAAACGCTCACAATGCATAAAATTATAGTTGTTTTTCTCCCATAAGAGTCTGAAATTAATGGTGCGGCGAGAGCACCAACAAATGTGCCCAGTGACAAAAATGAAACAATGATAGATGTCTCTTTTGTAGTAAATGCTTCGTGATTTGGACTTAAATGCTTATCCACGTAGTTCATATCCAGTAGACTATTGATCAACCCCGTATCGTACCCAAATAAAAACCCTCCCACTGCAACAAAAACACCAACTAGTACACTCATGATCTTGGATTGCGGTTGTGCAGGACTCATCGAAAATATCGAAGCCTCTTCATATTCACCCTCGTCTAAGCCATACATCTCGTCGGGGAGATAGGATATGCCATCCACTTGCTGCGGAATGCCGGGGTTAGCTTTAGCCCTTTCGTCGTTTCGTCGTGTCGATAACACTTTCGAAACTTTGGATATGGCATTCTTCAGAAAGCTCCTTTTCTCAGAATCTAGCTCTTCACCCCGATTGTTAATTTCACCACTCATTATATGTGTTGCTGCAGTGACGACGTTAGGCACATATCAGGTACCGTTATGAAATCTGGTAGCGAAATTTTTTGATGATTATGATGAAGCACCAATTGGTACACTATTCTACCAAAAGTTTCTTCGAAAATAGGCCCTAATTACTAGGAAAATTATACGTGTGCTCTCTTGTAAGTGATTGGTTATATTTACTCAAAACCTTTTCTGATTTTCTAATAAAGTCGATCCGAAAAAAATTCTGGGGAAAGGACATGGCAATGCATGATAAAAAAGAAATAAATGACCCTCGAAAAAAAAAATACTTGAAACGTTTTAAGACAACAGTCAAATAAGAAGGATAACTACGTCGTCAGAAAGCGTACTCTCACATAGAGCTGAGAATGCATTAGTAATATTGAATTGATGTTCTTTTCTTTTTTACATAGGAGATTTACCAATGTACAGTAGAGTAAAAAGTTGTAGATGGAATCCGGCTCTTTCACCTTTTTAATTGCCAGTGGCTTCTGCTATACCTATTAGTCTCTTGACGCCTGTGAGCCAGTTGCCAGCCTCAGCAGCGTTGTTGGTTGAGATGTCCTTGAACACTTCCATCGCACCAGAGTAGTTCTTCAACTTAAGCAGTTCGACCATATTGCGCAGTTTATCAATTGTAGGTTGTGTCAACAGGTCTTGCTTTGCCAGGTGCTGAAAAAGAATATTCAGCCTTTTGTCACAATCCTTTAGCTGTTTGTGGTACTCCTTGGGAGTCAGCGGAGTGACGCGGGCGAGCTCTTCTTTCAAGTAATCAACAATTTCCTGTTGATCAGCTGGGATGGTAGATATTGCCGGTTCTGTCGCGGATGCACCATTGCTAGTTGGGTTAATTGAATTTGGAGGCGCCAATACTGCAGGATTGGACACAGGTGGAGCCACGGTAGCTGGTGTGCCATTCGTCAGCGGAACGCTTGACACAGCTTCTGGCTTCCTTTGTACCGCTTCCAAAATGTTGCTGGCGCTTTCCACGCTGGCACTTGCATGATTTTTTTTCTTCAAATTCGTTGGTGGAGGTGGTACAGCGGCTGGTGTTGGGCTCGCACTAGCACCAGTTCTAGTGGGAGGTATAGCACCTACTGGGGTAACCTGTTGTGGGGGTGGTGCGTAGGGATTAGTCTGGCGCAGTACAGGAGATGGCGTTGTGCCTGGCTGTGAATACGCGAATGGAGCCACGGGAGGCTGAGGAACCGGTGCTGGGTAAGCGTTCATCCTTGGTGTGTTTGGGATGCTTGAGGGTTGCGCTTGGGGAGCATATGGATTCACAGGAGGGTTCACAGGACCCGCCTTGGGGGACATGTTACCAACTGATCCAGTGGAAGAGATAGAAGCCATTCTGCTGCTTTTTGGTGGTGGAGGAGGGAGCTGGGAGGATACGGATTGAGCTCTCGAGGAAGCTTTACCCGAGCGTGGTGGAGGCACCGCAGGCGTGCCAGCATTGAGTGTGCCAACTAGAGGGTTGGCTGCTGGAGCACCAATGTTAATGGGAGCGACTGAGGGAGCCTTGGCCCTTTGAGGCTTTTCTTTAACATTAAGTGGCAAATCGTTCCATCCGTCGTTAGCCTTCTTGTTCAGATGTGGAGCTTGTCCCGATTTCATACTTGGTGGTGGGGGATTGGCAGCAGCATTAGCCGCATTACCATACGTGGATGGCGGTGGCGAAACGAAAGTAGCTGTAGGCTTAGCATTCACCGGTGCGTAAGGAGAGGAAGTCGCGCCTGCTGAAGCATAAGGATTAGCTGGTAAATTAAAGGAAGTATGCGCCGGAGAGGGCGTAACTGGAGCGTACCTGCTGCCGGCGGCCGGAACAGCTGCTGGTGGAGCATATGGATTGCCTTTAGAGATACTAGTTGCCACTGGCGCCGCTGCTGCAACTGGTACATATGGTGTAGCTGTAATAGGATTTGGCGGAGCATATGAATTTCCAGCAGGGGCTGTGGACGTCGTGGGGCCTGCGCCGTATGAAAATCCTTGCTGTTGAGTGGGCACATTATTTACACCATGAGAGGCACCATAGGCAGGTTTTCTAGTAGCAACATTTTTGTTGGATTTACCAGAGGCCAGAAGAACACGTTCACTCTCCATTTTGACCTCTTCGTTGTTGCCTGGCAAGGTCTCTAAAATTGAGCGAGCCAGATCAAAGCTTCCACTTGCACAGGCCAAATTAACGTACTCCAGGAACTTCGAAACCAATTCTTCGTTAGTGATAGTGGTCTCATTGCCGACAAAAGTGGAAAAAACGGTAAATCTTTCGACAAATTCAGTCAGGCACTCCGAATGGGCCTCGTATAACGAAGTCTTATTTTTTTGAACTTTACTTTCAATTGAATGGAATTCTTTCAACCAAACATTCGCCACTTTATCTAAAGAGTTGGCTGCAAGATATAGAACCAGAGAATCTTGCCTGTTACCAGATTCCAATAACCTGTCACCGAGCTCACATAGCTTGTGATTCCTCTTTTCAGAATCGTTTGCATAGAATCTGAAAATCGTTCTAGCAGTGTACTTCCATTGAGACACCTCCAAATTCTCAACCAAATCATCGGAAGATTTGTTTGAAATAGAAAAGAGGAATCTGGAGAGTGAAGACTGCGTTCCATGCTTGGCAAAATAGGCACCCTTTACCAAATCCTTCAACGGTTTGTCTTCGGAATCCAGGGCAATCACCAATGCTTCGAGCAGAAAATCCTTGTCCAAAGACGACACAACAGCTGCCTTGTAATTACCTGTAACCAACTGTTTGGAGATCTGTTGATCAACCTCAGTAGTTAAATTAAAATTACCTTGTGGTACAAAAGCAGCCTCAATGTTGGCGAAGAAATTTGCTCCATCGTCAGCAGTTTCACCAGCTTTGTCCTTCTCCTCATCTTCATCATCAAATGCCAAAGCCTCCTTCAAGAATTCAGATTTACCATCCATTGACAGCTTTTCGAGTAAGCTCCAATCATCTTCATTGGTAGTATCCACTGCTTTAGCTAATCTCTGGTTGATCAAAGGCGTGTAATTTTTAGATTTTATTGCTTCACCCAAGGTCGTATTTTCTTCCAACCCGGGTAAAGAAGGTTTACTGATAGAGACACCTTTCCCATCGGCCGAGATGTGGACCAATTTACCACCGAACGCCCATTGAGCCGCAGGTGATCTGTTACCGTACCATGAAGGCGCCTGTAAATGTAGTAGAGTAGGTTTTTCATTGGGGTCCTCTTGAGAGACGTGATTCCAGAAATCTGATTCCGATTCTCGTTGTTTCGAGGCCGTTTGTTCTTGGTCAAGAGTGTTGACCAAGTTCTGCAAAGTTTGCATTTGAACCTTGTTGTCGAACGATGCAGATGCAAAAATGTCGGGAGCCTGAGGAGCAAACTTCGTCTTAAAAACCCAATTGCTACGCGTTGGGAATTGTGTCAACTCTTGAGCCGACTCGGGGTTCCAAAGCACGACGGTGTTGTCACGGCCACTCGAAAGCAGCAGATTTTCATCCTGATGACACCAATCTAGAGACAGTACTCCTTTAGAATGACCCTGTGATAGTACCTGCAAAGGTGTGTTCGCATTTCTCAAATCCCACACGAGAATGGATGGTTCGTTATCGCTACCGACTGCCGTTGCCACCCTAGTGGAATTTTTTGGGTGCCATTCGACGACAGAAAGCTGGGCCTTTAGCCCCGTGTTGGGAGAAGTATAGCCGAGATGGATCACTTCTTTCTTAGCCTTCAGATCCCAAATCGAGGCGTAAGTGGAAGAGCCTGCAGAGGCAAATACGTGTGCCAAGGAATTGTTCCACGCTAGAGAAGAAACCTCTTCCGCGGGCGTCGTAGAGTTCCCGGGAGTAAGGGGTGTATAGTCTGCTGGAGAATCTAAGCACTTGTTAACGTCCCAAATGTAAATTTCACCCTTGCTACCACCGGAAGCTAAAACGTTGAATTGCTTGGGATTGAATCTAGTAACTTTTGCTGAGCCCTTGTGACGTTCGAACTTGGCCTCAGACTTTAGAGACTGCTCCTTGCACGAAAACAATTCTACAGTTCCATTGTCCAGGGCTCCCGCAATCGTTTTGTTGTCAAAAGACCAATCCAAATCATTGAATTTGGCGTCTACACTCAATGATGCTTCAGGCTTAGAAGCATCTCTGGATAAAAGTGACCACAGTTCCAAAGAGGATTCGCTGGAAAAATCCGCATCGACAGTACCTGACGCGGTCCCTGTAACTAATGAAGGGATCTTGTCATGAGACCACGCAAAAGTCGCGGTACGAGAATAATCAGCTAGCTTAACCATGAAGCCGCGCTAACCTCTTTTTTTTTTCGATCTTTAACACTTAATAGATCAACCTCGAGATCCCGTTGTTTTGATCAGTGTCTTCCGGTTCACTTGGAGAATCGACCTCTAGAATGTTGTTGCTCAGCGACGTGTACATAAAAAGGACGGGTAACTTATAACTATATCGCTTTAGACGGACGTAAGATTTCGCCCTGGCGATAGACTTGAGGTTAAGCCGCTGAACGGCCTTCAAGACCTTTAACGCTTTCAACGTACCTTTCAGCATTCTTGACTGAATTGAAAACGCTCAATGTTTTGGTTTACTCCCAATTTTTTTCTGTAACAACAATACTGTTTAGCTGCTTTCGACTTTTGCGGAAGAGAACTTATATATGAGGGTATAAATGTATTAACTGCGCTTAAAACCCCCCTCAAAGTAGATCACAAAACTAAGCCATCGTGATTTGTAAGAGCTTAGGATACTTTACCGAGAAGTAAACAATAGGCGTTAGCACATCAAGGTTTCCTTATTCTTAATATTTAAGTGACAGAAGTAAAAGAAGACCTAAGTGATAATTGGAAGGGAAGCTTTTAATGTCCAGTTGCTTCGCAGGTTTCACAGTTCAAGATTAATGTTTAAAATGTTCATGGAAATCTTGAAAAAAAATATACATATATATATATGTAAAGCTGAATTAATATGAGTATTTGCGTACTCACGTCCTACAGCATGCGCGCATTTATCTTCGGTGATTCCTCATTAAAAAAGTCTTCCTAACTAAAAAAGTCTTCTCGATGCTTGAAGATATTTCATATCAAATTGGCTCCGAGCGTAATTCCTTTTCGAGCACCATTTTGTTCACACCGGAAACTTTATTTACGTTTTGACAGTAGTTGATGCCCCCAAACGCAGCTGCCACTAGTTCTTCATCCTTTTTGCAATCTGAAAAATTCTCAGAATAGTAGTCTTACATTCCTACAGGTACTTGAACCCATCCAGTCTAGTGAGCTGAGGCATGATCGAAAATTACTTCGAACTGTAATTTCATGATTTGTTATCCAAAATATAACTTCCGACAAAAAGTAAACATGCCACTGTTTGGAACTGGAGTGCTGGTATCCTCTCACGGTAACAAGACTTGATCAGTAAATATACATCATGACCAATTCTAAATACTTCCAAGAGGCTCAAGAAGAATTCTCTGATGCTCAGAAAGACCCTGATACGTGGGATCAGAGAATCTTTCAGACCGGTTGCTATGTCGAAAATATGGCGTTACAATTGTGCCATGCAGACACAGGTGATTGGAAACAGTGTCTCGAAGAAATGAAAATGTTCAGAAAGTGCTGGGAAGAACATGGTAACAAAGAGAGGGTCAAGACCGTGGACAGAAGGTAGCTCTGGGCTCTTTCCTCAGGTTTAAGACGCGAAGCGATATATTTGCAAAAGATCCGCAGCACATTGTAAGAGAGGAAAAGTAGAATGAGAGTAGGTAAAAGACCCTCAAAGAAGTCCCTCAAGAAACTTCATGGCGCGTTAAAAGATATGCTCAAAAGGGAGCCCCTGAAAGCTTCACCAGAAATTAACGACCATCCTACAATTCCCGACATTACGGAGGCTGTCAATTACGAACCTACCGTGGGCAACCAAACCCAATTTAAAGCTCACAAAGAACTGCAGGACCCTCCTGCTGAAGAAAGGAATGGTGTTATGTACATCATGTCTAAGGAAAACCAACTAATTCCAAAACTAACAGATGACCAGGTAATGAAGCTTCACAAGAAGGCTGACGAAAATATGAAGCGAGTTTGGTCGGAGATTATTTCCAAATACGAAACAATGGAAGATCAAGGTGATGTTATTGACATGCAAACGGGAGAGCTTATTGAGGATAATGGGCATATAAGAGGTATATCTCAAGGAACTAGCGAAGTTAGATACCATAGTACACTTCGAGATTTGATAGACGTCGAAGAGAGTGATGACGAGCTTGCTATCTGGCAAGATGAAGGCGAAGAAGAAGATGAAGATTATGAGGGTGAAGAAGAGTTTTCTAAGAGTAACGATCAAAGCGAAGAAGGCGACGAAAGCGAAGAAGGCGACGAAAGCGAAGAAGGCGACGAAAGCGAGTAGAGCTAGTAAAATGGAGAAAACCAGTACGGTTAAATTGTTTATATCTGTCTCTAACTCAACATCCACGAGAGCTCGATCTCTTTTCACCGATCAACTAATGAATTAACCGCTTTTGGTCGAAAAGCTATTTTTCTAGAAGTTTCCGCTTCGCGATTCCGAGATTGTATAAAGCAGGCTCTGTTGAAGTATTTCAGATGCCTCAGGGTGGAGTTAAAAGTACAAGAAGCGAACTCGACCAGCTAAGCATGCCCAGACCCAAAGCTTATTTTGACATTTCGATTGGAGGTGTCCCTAAGGGACGCATGGTATTCGAATTGTACGATGATGTTGTCCCTAAGACGTCAGAGAATTTCTTGAAACTTTGTGAAGGAAAATCTGGTATGGCCAAATCCAACCCAGAAGTGCCCCTTTCTTACAAAGGGTCGATCTTTCACAGAGTGATAAAAGATTTTATGCTTCAGTTTGGCGATTTCACTAACTTCAACGGTACGGGAGGTGAGAGTATTTACGGTGAGAAGTTTGAAGATGAAAACTTTACTTTGAAGCACGATAAGCCATTCTTGCTATCCATGGCTAATGCTGGCCCCAACACTAATGGTTCGCAAGTGTTCATCACCTGTACTCCCACTCCACACTTGGATGGCAAGCATGTTGTGTTCGGAGAATTGATTCAGGGTAAAAGAATTGCTCGGTTGATCGAGAATCAGCAGACGGATCAGGAAGACAAGCCAATGAGGGAGGTGAAGATCGAGGATTGCGGCTTGCTTCCTAGTGATTACGTCGTCCCCGAGGGTGCCGAGAAGACTCCCACCGATGAGTATGGCGATGACTACGAGGAGTTCATCAAATACGATGAGAAGGTTGACAAAAGCAATTATGAGTCGGTTATCGAGGCTTTGAATAAAGTGAAGGCCATTGGGACTGAACAATTTAAGAAAGGCAACTTTAAAGTGGCTTTGACCAAATATGAAAAGTGTGACAAGTTCCTCAAAGAATATGTGCCAACCGACCTCTCGGATGAACAGTCGATGATTGTTGAAGAATATAGAGTGTCGATTCCTTTGAATATTGCATTGTGCGCTCTAAAAGTCAATGAGTTCGGAACTGCCATGGTAGCAGGCTCTGAAGTTCTGTACCAAAAGGGCGCAGACGAGAAATCCAAGGCAAAAGCCTTGTATCGTCGTGGAAAAGCCTATACTGGCATTAAGGACATCGACAATGCTTTAAAAGATTTTGAAATGGCTCAAAGCTTCCAACCTAATGACCTAGCCATAGCGAAGGCCCTTAGCGACACGAAGACCAAGATAAAGATAATGGACAACCAGCAGAAGAAGTCGTTGTCTAAGATGTTTTCATAAATATGATAATACTCGTAGAAGAGGTATTCGCAAGTGCCTTGGTCTTAGGTGATACCGTTCACTTTAACAGTGCTTCTGAGGCTAACTTTTAATACAATAATATTTCATGAATATGAGATGGTAACTTTTCATGGTAACTTTGCAAAAACTATAATGGTGTAAAACACCTGAGGGGATTTCTTGAAAATTCTTGGAACTGGTTTTTCGAATACAGGAACATTTTGAAATGTGGTCAACTCTGCGCCATTAATAGGCTTACATGAAGCACCACAAAACCTTTCAGTTATCATAACCTTGAGCTTTATAGATCAACATATGGCGTGCCATCAAAGGTACGAATATGTTGATCTATTGAAATGCAATACATTACCCTCCTTTCTTAATAGTTAATATTATCATGAGTAACGAAGAAAATTTTTTTGAAAAAAGAGCACGGTGGCGAAAGGTGTAATCAACAACCGGTAGCCTAGGAACAGGCCCTACTTAACGGATAGTGGGATCGTGGAGTGTCGAAAAGACCTACTGGGGGACTTATTACCATATCCATCCGTTCTAGTGAGCTTCGCTGCGTTAGCTAGTCTTTTGCCTTTTTTTGACATTTTTGACTGCCAACCCTCGGACAAGGTTGAGGAAAGTTGAAACCTGCTGATTGACCTCATAAGCTGAGCTAATAACGAACAGGAGTTTATCAGATCATTTTACTTAGTGGATAAAAGGAATTCTCTTCAAATAGTGGCGAGTATTTAAGTATTTTCTCCATTTTCATTTGGTACCAAAAGGATTTGTTGCATTCACCCCGTTCATTAATTGTGATATCATATTATAACGCATCAAACCTTCAAAAAAAAAAGATCAAAAAAATAGAGTCTGCTGATATAGACGAGAAATACAATACAAATCAAAACTATGGTCGGCCAACAATACTCTAGTGCTCCACTTCGTACCGTAAAGGAAGTCCAGTTTGGTCTTTTCTCACCTGAAGAGATATGTGCCATCAGTGTGGCTAGAATTCGTTTCCCGGAGACTATGGATGAGACCCAAACGAGGGCCAAGATTGGGGGATTGAATGATCCGAGACTTGGGTCTATTGACCGTAATTTGAAGTGCCAAACATGTCAAGAGGGTATGAACGAATGCCCAGGTCACTTTGGCCACATTGAGCTGGCGAAGCCGGTCTTCCATATTGGTTTCGTTGCCAAGATAAAGAAAGTTTGTGAATGTGTTTGCATGCACTGCGGCAAACTTCTTTTAGATGAGCACAATGAGCAAATGCGTCAAGCCATCAAAATCAAGGATCCTAAGAAGAGATTTAACGCTGTGTGGAGTTTGTGTAAAACCAAAATGATCTGTGATACTGACGTGCCCTCTGACGAGGATCCCACCCATTTGGTTTCGAGAGGCGGTTGCGGTAATGCGCAACCAACGGTAAGAAAGGATGGACTGAAACTCGTAGGGAGTTGGAAAAAAGACAAGAGCACTGACGACACTGATGAGCCTGAACAGAGAGTTTTGACTATGGAGGAGATATTAAACATTTTCAAACATATTTCTCCCGAGGATTCGTGGCGGTTAGGTTTTAACGAAGAGTTTGCGAGGCCGGAGTGGATGATTCTGACTGTTTTACCTGTTCCACCCCCTCCTGTTCGTCCATCTATTTCTTTCAATGAGTCTCAGAGGGGTGAGGATGACTTGACCTTCAAACTGGCGGATATTCTGAAGGCCAATATAAGTTTAGAAACACTGGAACACAACGGTGCTCCTCATCATGCCATCGAAGAGGCGGAAAGTCTACTTCAGTTTCATGTGGCTACTTATATGGATAATGATATAGCAGGTCAGCCCCAAGCATTACAGAAATCTGGCCGTCCAGTCAAGTCGATTCGTGCGAGGTTGAAAGGTAAAGAGGGTCGTATTAGAGGTAATTTGATGGGTAAGCGTGTAGACTTTTCCGCAAGAACTGTTATCTCAGGTGATCCAAACCTGGAACTGGATCAAGTCGGTGTGCCCAAATCGATCGCAAAAACACTAACATACCCCGAGGTGGTAACCCCATATAATATCGACCGCCTGACGCAGCTTGTACGTAATGGACCTAATGAGCATCCAGGTGCGAAATACGTTATTCGTGATAATGGTGATCGTATTGATCTAAGGTACAGCAAAAGGGCAGGTGACATTCAACTCCAGTACGGTTGGAAAGTAGAACGTCATGTTATCGATAATGATCCTGTATTATTCAACCGTCAACCCTCCTTACACAAAATGTCTATGATGGCTCACAGAGTCAAAGTGATGCCTTTTTCGACGTTTAGGCTAAATTTGTCTGTTACCTCTCCCTATAATGCAGATTTTGATGGTGACGAAATGAATTTACACGTTCCACAATCGGAAGAGACTAGGGCAGAATTGTCTCAACTATGCGCCGTGCCTCTACAAATTGTTTCGCCCCAATCCAACAAGCCCTGCATGGGTATCGTTCAGGATACCCTGTGTGGTATTCGAAAGTTGACTTTAAGGGATAACTTTATTGATTTGGGCCAGGTTTTGAATATGCTTTATTGGGTACCAGATTGGGACGGTGTAATTCCCACTCCGGCTATCTTAAAGCCCAAGCCGTTATGGACAGGTAAGCAGGTGCTATCTGTGGCTATCCCGAAAGGAATCCATTTACAGAGGTTCGACGAGGGTACAACATTACTTTCTCCCAAAGATAACGGCATGCTTATCATTGATGGGCAAATAATCTTCGGTGTAGTAGATAAAAAGACTGTAGGCTCTTCAAGCGGTGGATTGATTCACGTCGTTACCAGAGAAAAAGGGCCGCAAGTATGTGCCAAATTATTCGGCAACATTCAAAAAGTAGTAAATTATTGGTTCTTACATTGTGGGTTCTCAACTGGTATTGGTGATACTATTGCGGATGGTAAAACCATGAGGCAAATTACCGAGGCCATCTCGGAGGCTAAGCGTAAGGTTGAAGAGGTTACCAAAGAGGCCCAAGCAAATTTACTGACTGCCAAGCACGGTATGACGTTACGTGAATCTTTTGAGGATAACGTGGTTCGTTATTTGAATGAAGCAAGAGATAAAGCCGGTCGTTTGGCTGAGGTTAACCTGAATGATACAAATTTTGTCAAACAGATGGTAAGTTCGGGTTCCAAGGGGTCATTTATCAACATTGCTCAAATGTCAGCCTGTGTCGGACAGCAGTCAGTGGAAGGTAAACGTATCGCGTTTGGTTTCGTAGATCGTACGCTACCTCATTTTTCCAAGGATGATTATTCCCCTGAATCGAAAGGTTTTGTCGAGAACTCTTACCTGAGGGGTCTGACGCCACAAGAGTTTTTCTTTCACGCCATGGGTGGTCGTGAAGGTTTAATTGATACTGCTGTGAAGACCGCTGAGACGGGTTACATCCAGCGTCGTTTAGTGAAAGCTTTGGAAGACATTATGGTACACTATGACGGGACCACCAGAAATTCCCTGGGTAACATTATTCAGTTTATCTACGGTGAGGATGGAATGGATGCTGCTCACATTGAGAAGCAATCTGTAGACACTATCGGAGGTTCTGATAAAAACTTCGAGAAAAGGTACAGGATAGATCTTCTGAATCCAGACTACGCCTTGGACCCATCTCTTCTAGAATCAGGCTCTGAAATTATGGGTGACTTGAAATTGCAGTCACTATTGGACGAGGAATATAAGCAGCTGGTGGAAGATCGCACATTTTTGAGAAAAATTTTCATTGATGGTGAATCGAATTGGCCATTGCCCGTCAATATCAGGCGTATAATCCAAAACGCTCAGCAAACTTTTAGAATCGACCATGCAAAGCCATCTGACCTGACAATCAAGGACATTGTTTGGGGTGTCAAGGAGCTACAAGACAGGCTACTTGTTGTGCGCGGCAAGAGCGATATAATTAAAGAAGCGCAGAATGATGCTATCACGCTCTTCTGTTGCTTGATGCGTTCTCGTCTTGCTTCGCGCCGTGTAATTCAGGAGTACAGGCTAACGAAACAGGCATTCGAATGGGTTCTTAACAATATAGAGGTTCAATTCCTACGTTCGATTGTTCACCCTGGTGAAATGGTCGGAGTTCTGGCAGCTCAATCCATCGGTGAACCAGCTACCCAAATGACTTTAAATACTTTCCATTTTGCAGGTGTTGCTTCCAAGAAGGTCACTTCGGGTGTGCCACGTCTAAAGGAAATTTTAAATGTTGCAAAAAATATGAAAACTCCATCGTTGACGGCATACCTAGAACCTGACTATGCTGCTGATCAAGAGAAAGCTAAGCTAATTAGGTCTGTGATAGAGCATACCACTCTTAAGAGTGTGACTGTTGCCTCGGAGATTTACTATGATCCTGATCCACGCTCCACTGCCATTCCTGAGGATGAAGAAATCATCCAGTTGCATTTCTCGCTGCTTGATGACGAGACTGAGAAATCCTTGGCCCAGCAATCTCCTTGGCTCTTACGTCTAGAGCTGGATCGTGCGGCCATGAACGATAAAGATTTGACTATGGGTCAAGTTGGTGAAAAGATCAAGGAGACCTTCAAGAATGATCTTTTTGTCATTTGGTCTGAGGACAATGCAGAAAAATTGATTATTCGTTGCCGGGTTGTTCGACCAAAGTCTATGGATCTCGAGACGGAAGCGGAAGAGGATCATATGTTGAAGAAGATAGAAAATACTATGCTTGAAAACATCACTTTGCGTGGTGTGGAAAACATTGAACGTGTTGTCATGATGAAATATGACAGGAAAGTACCAAGCAAGACAGGGGAGTATCAGAAAGTTCCAGAGTGGGTTTTGGAAACCGATGGTGTCAACCTGTCAGAAGTTATGACTGTTCCTGGTGTTGACGCTACTAGAATCTATACGAACTCATTCATTGATATCATGGAAGTACTGGGTATTGAGGCTGGCCGCTCAGCACTATACAGGGAAGTTTTCAACGTCATTGCTTCAGATGGTTCTTACGTCAATTACAGACACATGGCTCTCTTGGTAGATGTCATGACGACTCAAGGAGGGTTAACTTCCGTGACTCGTCATGGTTTCAATAGATCCAACACTGGTGCATTGATGAGATGTTCGTTCGAAGAGACGGTGGAAATTTTGTTTGAAGCTGGTGCATGTGCAGAATTAGATGATTGTCGTGGTGTCTCTGAAAACGTTATCTTGGGTCAGATGGCACCAATTGGTACTGGCGCGTTTGACGTTATGATAGACGAAGAGTCTTTGGTGAAATACATGCCAGAACAGAAGATCACGGAGCTTGTAGATGGACAAGATGGTGGTGCTACTCCTTATAGCAACGAGAGCGGATTGGTTAACACTGAAGTTGATGTTAAAGATGAATTGATGTTCTCTCCTCTAGTTGATTCCGGTTCGACGGATGCTATGGCAGGCGGCTTCACTGCTTACGGTGGTGGTTCGACCTCCTTTGGATCATATGGAGATGCACCCATTTCTCCAGGTTTTGGTGGTGTGTCATCACCAGGCTTTTCACCATCATCCCCCACCTATTCTCCTACTTCACCATCTTATTCTCCAACGTCACCCTCCTATTCTCCTCCTTCACCAAACTATAGCCCAACATCACCAAGTTATTCTCCTACATCACCAAGTTACTCTCCTACGTCACCAAGTTACTCTCCTACCTCGCCCTCCTACTCACCTACCTCGCCAAGTTATTCCCCTACTTCGCCATCCTACTCACCCACTTCACCAAGTTACTCACCTACCTCGCCATCATACTCTCCAACATCTCCATCTTACTCACCTACATCTCCAAGCTATAGCCCTACATCTCCAAGCTATAGCCCAACTTCACCATCCTATTCCCCAACCTCACCAAGCTATAGCCCTACATCACCTAGCTATAGTCCAACATCACCATCTTACTCTCCTACATCACCATCCTATTCCCCCACGTCGCCTAGTTATAGTCCTACATCACCAAGCTACAGTCCTACTTCACCATCATATTCACCAACTTCTCCAAGTTATTCGCCAACTTCACCAAACTATAGTCCAGGCTCTCCAACATATTCTCCAAGCTCTCCCAAGAATGACGATAAGGAAAAGAATGGAGATCAATCGTAAATACGCTGAATTTCCCACTATTTTTTTGTAGTCTTTTGGTGTACGACGACGAGCTTATGCTTATAAAAGTCATGGTTCAACATGAGGATATTTTATGTAATTAAAAAAAATAATGATATAGTAAATTTATTATTATTCATTCAAGTTGCTTTCTTGGATATTAATCCCTTGAAAACATCCAGGGAATTGCCATCCGGTTGCAAGTGGTATATCGATCCGGTGAATTCAGAATTGCTACCAGGAACTAGTTCCTTGGCTATCAGGAGACCATAATCCTCAGTAATACCAACAATTTTCGCTTTCACTTCCTGATGATCATTCAAAGTGACAGTTTGATTACTGTGGAGCCATAGACTGTAGTATTCAGGTAGAACAGAACCCGCTCCGTAATTAATAAACTTCTGAATCGAGGACTGTAATTCATTCATATAAAGTGCATGCAATTTTTCTACCTCGATCGGTTCCAAACACCCCAAACGAGCAGCTTCACGCTCCTTGTTGAGTATACCGACCCAAGAATTCAAGGAAGTCGTGGGTCCGTCGTGGTTGACATTTAACCCGCATCCTAACAAGACTAAGTATTTGTCGTTCATGAATTGCGTGTTTACCAATATACCGGCAATCTTAACATACGCTGGATCAATCTCAGACAAAGGTACCAAAAATTTATCTGACCCCTTTCCCAATAATTTGACATTGTTCTTATGGTAGTAAGTCGGACTCATTGCGTACAGGTCATTAGGCCACTTGATTCTCACTGGCAAATCTTCGTAACCTGGACCATAGGAAGAGATTGCATTGCAGTATGCTAACATCGATAAGTATTGCACAAATACCACTGAAATTTTCTTGTGGGTCACCGGCGAATAGAGCGGCAGGTTGATCACTACAGTCAATGCAGAAACTCCCTTTGGATTCACCCAAACATTTCCTCCTCTACCACGACCTGAGACTTGAATGGTCCCCACATGCAATAATGTGTTCGAAGGAATGCTACGCAATAGGTTCTTATTCCGTTCTAACAAAGTACTCGTGGAAGTTACTACTTCGCCATACATCAAAAGAGAACCAATAGTATTATTTTGATTCAAGTATCTAAAATATTTGGCAACGTCGTAATTTGTAGTCAATCCAATAGGGGGCAAGATTTCATCCACTCCGGGAAAAAGAACCGCCTTGGTAGCTTCGTCTGGTTCTTCGTGCCGTAGGGCTACAGCAGCCTCCTTATAGTGGGCAATAAATCCGTCATAAATTTGGAATTTATCTTGATCACATTGAATTTCAGTGCACGCAGAGTTTATTTTTTTACATGGGGCCGATTCAATTAACGAACTTTCAAATTCTTGGACTAGTTCTTGTTTCCATGGTGCCGCAGACACTAGCAAGGGTGTCAAATTAGGAGCTCTGACATGTGTAAAATCATTATTACAGTTAAATCCAGCTTTGGTGAAAATATCCCTCATAAATTTAATTCTTTGACCTTCATACCCGTATAGGACTTCCACCACACTTTTTAAGAATGTATTGTCATCAGTCTTACTTAAAAGGCGTGGTATAAATTCTGGATGAGGACCGGTTAATAAAACTTTACCCTTACCCACAGAACAAAGCAACACAGCTGCAGGTCCATTCTCTTTGGTCTTTTCGGATGAATTGTAATAAGCTACATCGGGCTCTTCTGCGTATCGCGCAAGCACTTCCACATTGTCATAGGCATCGGCGTCTACAAAAAGCGCCCCGCCGTTAAAATACGTGCGAAACTCGGACCCATCTTGCAAGCGCAGAGTCGCTGCCTTTGCACCTTTTTCGCTATTGTATTGAAAGCCGTCAAACGCTGGACCTCTGGCTACGCCAGGGAAGAACTGCAAATCTCTACTACCCGTAACCTCCAAAGAAGGATTTCCTTCTGCAAATTCGACACGACCACTGCCAAAATAAGCACCGGCACAGAATCCTATAAAAATTCCTCCTCTATTCCTTACGAATCTCTTTAATCTTGGAAAAATTGGATGACATTCTTTAATATAGGGCAAATCTGCCCCGCCTGGAAATACTATTGCAGAAGCCTTTGTGTCCCATGGCTCGGTTTGAAATGCCCTGGCACTAATAGTACTCACAGCATAATAAGGTTCCAATAAGTCCCTTAGGGATTCTACTGCATGCTTCACAGATCCCAAAGTGGTACCTGGGCCATTGTAAACTAATACATTCATCGTCGATTCGGTAGCAAATTGCCTAGCAAGTCTTCCAAAATTCTTTAAAATTCCTCGCTTATGTAGCACCAAAAGTTTTGTTTCTTGAATTTTGAAAACCACTGAAATTCCCAACCAGATTGTGTTGGGCAAAATTATGAGCTTTCAGGATAGTGTGAAAAGTCAAATTGAGTCACCCACGAATGACTTACGATTTAATTGACTGCTGTAACGTTATACAATAACAAAACTCTTAACATACGGCTAAACACCTACTTGAATATATGCCTATGAGTTGAGATTTTTTTCATGTTGGAAGGCGAGATTACCGAAAAACAGTTTAGAGGATCTTTTGGCTCTTCGACTTTTGCAACAATGTGGCTTGCAAAAATCAGATATGTTACGGTTTTATGCTAGAGGCACCCCTCTCTTGAATCCTGTCCAATGCATTAAATTGCATACTCCGCTGGTCTTCCCAGTTTCCCGCTCAATTAGGTTATTGTCTAGTAATAGGGAACCGGTTAGTGCCAGTATTATAACTGTACCTAACCTTTTGACCATATCAAGGATAGCCTGCACTCCTTTTATCGGTTACCATATTATGGCAAATGATTTGACTCCAGCATTGTGCCTGTTTGCCTATTCGTGCATAACAGACTTCCTGGATGGATTCATTGCGAGGAAGTGGCACTCTAAGTCTGTAGCAGGAACAATATTAGATCCTATCGCAGATAAGTTGCTCATGATTGTTACCACAGTGTCATTAGCTTTTGCACCGGGACCGCAAATCATTCCAATGTCCATCGCAGGGCTCATTTTGGGCAGAGATATGCTTTTGGGGATCAGCGCTTTGTTTATACGCTACTCATCGATGAAAAAAATATACAATACCATTACATGGAAATCTTTTTGGGATTTTTTTCACTTCCCCAGTGCTGAAGTTAAACCAACTAAAGTTTCCAAGTACAACACTTTTTTCCAGATGTTGTACCTTGGCTGCGGCGTACTACTACTTATGTATGAGGAACTGAAAGAGAATGATGAGCAAGGGGACAAAACCAGAATCCATGAAACCCTTTGGCAAGGGTTTACTTGGCTTGGATATTTCGTAGGGGCGACAACTTGCCTCAGCGGCGCTTCTTACGTTTTCAGCAAGAATGCTGTCAAATTTTTATAATGAGATGAACTTGTAAATATATACTCCAAGGAAGGAATAAAAAGTGGTGCATTATACAGATTTACATTTTAACGGCTGAAAGTAATGTCATCAATACGTAGGATCGACTTTACGCATTCTGAAGCCAGTGTTATAGAACTTGTGCATACAAGTACCGGTTGTAAAATGTGTTCGTCATAAGTATTGGCGGTACCGGAACGTCTCACTGATATGCCCTCATTGACCTCCCCAGCCTCGTGGCGCGAACGTAGTTCTGTAACCACTTTGATGCTATTGAGGCCTGCATTTTCCGCTAAAGTCGTGGGGATCACTTCAAGTGCTTGAGCAAACTCCTGCCAAATAAACGCTTCCACTCCTTCCATGGAACGAGATTCCTTATTTAGTCTTCGTGAAACTTCAATTTCGGGTGCGCCACCACCGGCGATCAAACCTCGTTCCTTTACTAAACAGCGAATGACGCACAGGGCATCGTGCAAAGAACGTTCAGTTTCATCCAGTATCATCTGGTTAGCGCCACGAATGATGACAGAGACTGTGGGTTTTGCATTGTGACCTTTGACTCCAGTCAATTTCACGATACGAGAACCATCGCTTTCTACTTCTTCCACTAGATCTACAGCACCTAAGCGATCTTCAGTGAATAGTTCGATGTCTGAAATGGGCTTGCACCCCAAACTTTTGGAAAGAAACTCTATTTCTTCTCTTTCAATGTCCTTTATGACCATGATACCGAGCTTTGACAAAAAGTGCAATGCCAATTCGTTAACCGCATCTCTCAAAATGGATTTCTGAATCAACAGTACGTTACACTTGGCTTTCTTGATCTTTTTGCATATATTCAAAAGGTAGGATCTTTCCTCTTTCAAAATTTTGTCCATCTGTCTGTAATCACTTACCACAATGTTGTTCTCTGTATCTGGCTTTGGTGGTGATATCTGGAATTGAACCAAACCAATACGGGCTTTTTCCATCCTGGTAGGGCCGCCAGCACTTTTGACCACATTTTGGGTCAGAACCACGCCATCCACAGTCTCTGTATCATCAATGGTACCACCAATCTTTTTGATCAAACGAATATCGTTCAAATCCACACTCTTGGAATCCTTGTCAGATATTTGCAAAACGGAATTTACTGCCAATGGTGCCAGAAAACTAGAAAACTGCGACACAATCTTGGAGCTCAACGAAGTTGATGCAGCACGGATCAAATCCTCCTTATCATCCAAGGAAATTTTATGCGACATCTCGAGCAAAATATCCACCGATCGTTTCGCAGCTTTTTGAAAGGATTCAGCAATGATTGTGGGATGAATTCCCTTATTCAGCAACCTTTCTGAAGCGCCTAATAGAGCACCCGTGAGAATAACCACCGATGTAGTTCCATCACCAGCTTCCGTATCCTGAGCGGCAGAAACCTCGACGAGCATCTTGGCGACAGGATGCAAAATTGCCATTTGTTTCAGGATGGTATGCCCATCGTTCGAGATAATAATTTGGCCACGAGACGTTTTTATCATCTTGTCCATACCTTTAGGGCCCAATGAGGTTCTGATGGCATCCGATACTGCACGGGCCGCAATTATATTGGCTTTCCGCACCTCCTGAGGTTTTTCCTTATCGCGGAAAGTTGCATTAGATGGAACCTTGCCCACCATTTTACTCATCGCAAGTACTTTTATTCCACAATTGGTCCTTTTGTGACCTTTGATATCCTTCTAACTCTCTTCATAGACCATGCTAACTTCAAATTTTTCATTTTGCCACCTTTTCGAGATTGAAGCGATGAGAACGTACTAAGCGATTTTACTTCTCAATAGCACCAATACTTTAAGTCCAAAGGTTCAAAGCGTGCCAGTTGAGTGCCCTTTAAGATCTAAAATGGCTGGAATTTACTCTGCACTGTCAGATTTACCTTGTTCGAACGAACAAATAGAGAACTGCGTCTTCTCAAAGTGGTACCCGAAGTTCAAAAGTTACGTACCTCAGACAAGAATAATAAGACCTTTGCCCGAGGAATTCATTCGTTATTTGGAACAAGATGGAATTAAGCTGCCTCCCAGAGACCAAGAAATATCTATGTATACCAGCGATCCGGTGGGCGATGTGCAAAGCGATTACAGCGACTGGGAAGGGAACGAAGAGTATAACAGGGATGAAATACGCCCATTAGAACATTTCCCAGAGGTCCACCAGCAGATCAAGAATATTATCAAAGAGCTCGGACCGGTAACACCGAAGCTGAATTGGTCCTCTCCCAGAGATGCCACCTGGATTTTGCCCAATAATACTACGAAATGCACCGAAGTCAATGAGATCTACCTTCTGCTTAATGCTTCAAACTACATTATGCATGATGTCGAAGTGGGACACATGCTGCAAGGTAAGTTTGAACTAGTGCTGAGACAGTGGTTTGCCCTCAATCCAGCGCTAGAGTTTCGAATCTTTGTCAAAGATAGGAGAATTTGTGGCGCTTCGCAAAGAGATCTGAATTACTATGATTATTTATCCGCACTTACTGATCAATTCAAAGATTTGTTTGACGAGTTTGTCGAGGATGTGGTGGTGCCACGTTTTCCTGACAAATGTTTCGTAATTGATGTCTATGTGCCCCGGCCCTTTGATAAAGTATACTTGATTGATATCAATCCGTTTGCAAGGAAGACGGATTCTCTGCTTTTCTCTTGGAATGAACTAGTAAATTTCACTGCAGAAGACTTCGATTTACGCCTAGTCTCTGAAAACAATGTTGGTAGGTTTGCATCGAAGGAGCACTCGGAGAATCAGGTACCGAAGGATGTTGTCGACGCTAGTCTGAATCCTAACGCGATTAGGGAGCTGGCTGCTAAATGGACCGAATTATTGGAGCAGCAGAAGGCTGAAAGTGATTCTGAGTGAATGTACCAACAACAAAAAATTGTAAGGGAAGGGAGGATAGCTATAGACACGTTCACAAAGAGCACTCGAGGATCCTCTCACCTTATCTGCACGTTTGCGAAGGACTGGATCACAGCGGCATACATTCACGTATCTAGGTGTCAATCTGCATACGTATATTCTGCTTTGTGTGTTTTCGAGAGGCTTAAATTTTGAAAATTGAAAGCCGTTTCGTCTTGTTGCCTTGACTGCATTTCATGGCTAAAAGAAAAACGTTTTTATAATCAAGCTACGAAGGATGTCGGAATCTGTAGAGCCGGAAGTAATTGTAATTGGTGCTGGAGGAGTTGGCGTAGTGGCGGCGCTCTCTCTCTGTTTGAAGGGTTTGAGCAATGTATCCCTTGCTATTAGGTCCGATTACGAGCTTGTGGTTAAGCAGGGATACGAGATTAATTCGTGTGATTACGGGCCATTGAAGGGTTTCAGACCTCACCATGTGTACCGCACAGTTCAAGAAGCCTCAGAAAGTGGACGCTTTTTCGACTATATAGTCGTAACTACGAAAAACATCCCTGATGGGCCCATTAGATCAAGAGTTCCTGAAGTTATTAGACCATTGATCGAAAGTAATCACAAGCTCAGTGGTGGTCAAAACACAAATTTGCTGCTCATTCAAAATGGCATTGATATCGAAAAGGACGTGTGGCATACGTTTAGCAAGGAACAATACAATCTGAACATACTGTCTGGCATCCAACTGATTGGGTCTACCAAGGTTTCTCCCGGTGTCATCAACCATGTGGGAAGGGATCACTTGCTGGTAGGAGCCTTTGAAGAAGATAGCATTAACGCAGTGGAAGCTGCCAAGAAGTTCGTCGAACTGTACCACAATGAGGGCAAAAATTACGCAGAGTTCGACTCATCGGTACGTTTTTCGAGATGGAAAAAGCTCTTGTACAATGCTGCCATCAATACCACTACTGCCTTGGTTAGCCTGGACGTTCCTCGTTGCCTTGAATTTGGTGTGGGCAAGAAAAGCACAGAGGAAAACATCTTTAAGCCCGCTATGCAGGAAATCATCACTATTGCTGCTTCGGAGGGTATTGTGCTCGACAATTCACTAGTAACATTTTTTACTGACATTACAAGGCGCATCATGTTCAAACCTTCAATGTGTGTAGACCACGAGAAAGGGCAGCTCATGGAACTCGAAGTGATCTTAGGAAATCCTCTGAGAATCGCTAAAGGCCAAGGAATACACACTCCTGTCCTCTCCATGCTCTACTACTTACTAGTCCTGGTTCAGGGGAGATTGAAAGAAAAAAATGGGCTAATCAATTTTGATGAGTCAAAAGCCGAGTTAGTAGATAGCTGATCACTTCGTTAAATACATTTAGCTTACATTCATTCGTGGGAGAATAAACACAAGTAAATAGTACTTTTGTGATTTTGTCGTTTTTGTGGTTTTTTTTTTTTTTTTTTTTTTTTTT
>PPKA02000048.1:0-75023 GCA_003707595.2 Zygosaccharomyces bisporus
TAGCTTCTATGTATTAGTATGTCTCGTATGCACTCAAAGAAAGTTAACAATGGGGTCCATCATGGGTGTCTTGCATGTTTTGTATTCGCTAGCTAACGAATACAACTTTCGTAATTAGTTACAGTATTCGTCCAAATTCACGAATACTGTATTCGCCATGCTTTTTTCTGTATTCGTTGTATTCGTCCCCAGTGCTGGATATCTTTAGTAGTTTTGAACCGAAGTTTATGCTGACAAGCACAATATATAATATTGGATTGTTAGTGTTAAACTAGTACGTACAAGTTACACGGGCGTGTGGTCTAGTGGTATGATTCTCGCTTTGGGTGCGAGAGGCCCTGGGTTCAATTCCCAGTATGCCCCTTTTTTTTAAACAACTTTTTGAATCCTTTCACGTGCTCTCTTGTATTTCAAAAGTATTTTTGATTTTTTTTGTTGATGTATCTCTTTGATAATTGGCCAATGTATCACCCCAACATAAGTTGGAAAAATTACAACTAAACGTAAACACACAGCATATGTAAATTTACGATATAGCTAGCTTATGCGAACACAAGCAGACGAAATAAGAGCCTGTTACATAGCATGCCTTGCATTGAAACGTAAGTATGAACAGAGGTTACTACCGTTGGTATGTCCTGGCTAACATCAATGAGAATAGGAGGACCAGTATGAACGAATTTTTTCTCAATCAAAAAATAGAGGCAAACTTCGTAGCAATGTAATACCTAAGTTCCAATGAGTATGTAACTTCCAACAATTACATTCAAGTTTTCGAGCCGAGACTAGAAGATTTTGGTCCCAGGTGCATAATTTATCACTATATTTTCACGTTACTACCAGATAATTAAACCGTCATTAAGAGTGTATCATACGTTTTCAATCCTTAAAATACACTAACCTAGCTTAGCTATTGAGTCTAAAGACTGTAGACTACTTGCTATCTCTTATTTGGATATAGTCGATAAGGCGATTATACCACCAATAGAAGCAACATAAATTAGTCATACACTGAGGACAAGACCGAAAAAAATTTACCTTTAGAAAACAAAACTAAGAACAAACGATTATTTTGCTAATTCTTCAAATTTTGTTGAGTCTAATGGCAACTTCTCTGGGCTTATATTATTGCTTGAAAAAATTAGCTTGCATGTAAATAGTCATAAAATTCAAGTACGAAAATATATGTTGTGAAGAAAAGACTGGAAAATTCTTACTCTGTAGTATATCTTGAAATTCTTGACTCTGCGAATCCTATTGATTAATATCGTGCTTTGATGGCAGCTATAAAAGGAAGTTATCTGTGAGGATCCTGCCGGGTCATGCGGAGAAATTCTTCGAAGAGACTTGAAAGCGGCCAAAAGGGACCTAAATACTCCCTAACACCATTGGGAAGCATTCTGGCTTATATCAAAAATGTACTAGGTACGCGCTAGTCCACTGGTCGAAGTCTTTTCATGGGAAGATGTCCCTACGGGCAATCGAGCAGCTGCACCGCATACCCAAGAATAAGCAGAGATTAGCTGTTAGAATATTGGCGGAGTTCCCTCAATGGAAGTCTGGCTCAATTCACTTCAACTGTACGGTTTGACGCGCGCAATTTCGATTTACGTTTTCATTCTGTTTCCACATCGTTTCCAGAACCTTTCCGTTCTATTTTCCGTTGCATTTTGAAATACAAGTCGACACCAACTTTTTTTTTTCCCTGCAAGAAAAACCCTTACATTTGACAGCGTCTTTCTGAATGTGAAGCATCCCCTGATTAGCATGAATCGAATCTTTCGGGACTTCGTGGCCAAGCTGGTTAAGGCGTGCGACTGTTAATCGCAAGATCGTGAGTTCGATCCTCACCGAGGTCGTAGATTTTTTTTAATCTTCAAATATCAACGGCACGAAAACGATTGCGTACAAGCAAAACTATTTGTTAATCCCCAGTACAATTCTTAGGATTAAGTCAAGTTTACATTTTATTACACAGCTATTAAAAATCATCGTCAAAAGTAAATGCGTCACCTTCAGGCTCCGCACTCGTATTCTTGGCCATAACACCGGCCTTTTGGTAGTCCGAAACTCTTTTCTCGAAAAAGTTAGTTTTTCCTGCCAGGGAAATGTTCTCCATAAAGTCAAATGGATTCGTAACGTTGTAATATTTCTTATTTCCCAGAGCGACCAGCAATCTGTCGGCGACAAATTCAACGTACTGGTTCATCAGCGCAGCATTCATGCCCAGCAGAGCTACGGGGAGGGCGTCAATGAAATACCTCTTCTCGATTTCGACAGCTTCCGTAATAATTCTTTCAATGATATCCGGATCTGGCTTGTTTTTTAAATGGGAGAACATGAGACAAGCAAAATCGGTATGCAAACCCTCGTCTCTGCAAATTAACTCGTTGGAAAATGTTAATCCAGGCATGAGACCCTTCTTTTTAAGCCAGAATATAGCGGCAAATGATCCCGAAAAAAAGATACCCTCTACGGCAGCAAATGCCACCAGCCTCTCAGCATAAAGTGCGTTGTCATCTTGAATCCACCTGATGGCCCATTCGGCTTTCTCTTTGATTTGAGGAATGTGTTCAATCGCATTAAACAGGTAGTCGCGTTCTTCCGGGTCCTTGATGTATGTGTCAATTAACAATGAGTAGGTCTCGGAGTGTATGTTTTCCATCATAATCTGGAACCCGTAGAAACACTTGGCCTCTGGTATCTGAACCTCTGCAGAAAAATTCTCCACCAAATTTTCATTAACTATGCCGTCAGATGCCGCAAAGAAGGCCAGCACCCTTGAGATGAAAAATCTTTCACCGTCGTTCATCCTGTTGGTCCAATCATGTAAATCCTTAGACAAATCAATCTCCTCCGCAGTCCAGAAAGAGGCCTCGGCCCTCTTATAAGCTTGCCAGATCTCATGGTATCTGAGAGGGAAGAGCACAAACCTACGTTTGTTCTCGACAAGCAAGGGTTCGTCTTTCTCCATCTCTTTCAACTTGTGGCGGTGCACATGGTGCGATTTTAAAAACTTGTGGTGCTCTTCTGCCGCCTTAGAGAGTCTGCCTGCTAAGGCAGCATCTTCTTGTTCTTTTGGCGACTGTTTCTGGCCTGCTTCACTCTTTGGCTCCTCCTCTACAGATTCCAGCGAACTTTGCAAATTCTTGGAATCCTTCAGCTCTAAATCGGACAATGCACTAGCGGCAACCTTGGATGGCGTCTCTTTGACCATGGCGAACTTGATTGGTATAGTTTAGTGGAAGTACTCGAACTTCAGACAATAAGTGGTTTAAAAGTCGTTTAAATTGTCGCGAGGACAAAGCAGGAAAAAAAAATGGAATTGATGAGATGTGATGATGATGAAGCCAGCAAAAAAAAAAAAAGACGTATATGGAAAAAAAAGAAGCTTCTAATTAATCGCTTCTTGATTGCAGAAAACCATGGGATATAAGTAAATATATATACATATCAAACAACTGACAAGACAATGGTGTGGGAACGGCATAAATTAATCCCAAGGATAAAATCCCTAATAAAAAGTAAGGTATCCCTTTATCAGGTACGCATGTGAGGGCCGTAGAACTGAGTGTAGCAAGCAAACTATCGTATACCTTACAAATAAGAAATAGGCAGTGTGTTTGATTGAAAGATGGACAGTAGATAATACTTGTTCCGCCTTGATCCGGGCTATTTCACCTTAATTTGGGACCACCTCTTCCTTCAGGCAGATGAATCATGATCATGGTTCATTTCTTTATCGAGTCTGGCGATTTCAAAAAATTTTCACTGCGCATTTCTGTGAGCGGTGCACGGACCTTCGTTTACGCGTTATATGTTTGAGGCTCTTCACCCGATTTTTATTTAACGCGTCGCAATGACGCGTAAAATCGTGTGACGCGTAAATCCAACGCGTAAAAAGCCGCAATCTGGTAACACGTTACGTGTCTGCTTTTGCGATTATCTATCACTTCAGAGAGTGCTTCTCACACAGCGCTTCATACGAATTCCGGTCTCGGATCTCAGTAGCAGAATTGAGTATTTCGTGCACCAATTGCGCTGCTGTGTTAGCAGCAGCAAAAATTCAATAAAAAACAAAAAATTAGCGACCTCGGTGAGGATCGAACTCACGATCTTGCGATTAACAGTCGCACGCCTTAACCAGCTTGGCCACGAAGTCTCAGATTCTATGTTTTGTAGATGTTTTCTATTGCTACTACAATTACTAAAAGTAGCACGCTATAGCGTAATGAATGTAATGAACTACGGTTCAATTACGACTGAATGTATCAGTACGTTCCTTGGATCGATAAAGTATATTAGTTCTATTTAGAATAGCTTGATGTCTTGTAATAAGTACATAGCTAGGATCTAGATGGACATATGATGTCCTTATATATTAATAGTTTTGACGTATTGGCATAACTGCCACAAAACCATATTTTAATTGATTGACGTCTGATCACATGATCTGTTATGCTGTTGCATGACAATGAACTACTGTAACTATTATCCTTGTACATATCACGTGTATCACCTTGAATCGATGCTTTATATTGTAGATGGCTCGATCTGCTGTGGTGAGTACATCGCTAGAAGCTGAATGAACTCATGACCGCATAACACTGGTATATTGGCCTTACTGCCACAAAAACAGACATTAATCAGTTAACATCTTGTCACATGATCCGTCATGTTAGTTCATGTTAGTTCATGATATCAAATGCTATCATGACAAATCAATTTATTTAAGAACTGGCCCATTTTGTCAGAATAAATATAAAAAAAAGGAAAAATTCCCCGAGGAAGTGTTTGCCTCTTTTAAAATGAAGACGTGAAGAAGTGAGAACACATAGTGTCAGAAAGAATAAAAGCCAAGCAAGGCGGGCTCCTGGGGAGAAAAGATATTGCATGTATGTGCTCTTGTCTACATATATCCTCCCACTAATAGTAATAATACTTTCAAATAGCTGTGCGGCAGCTACTCTTACTCCATATACAGGAGTATGTAAAAAAATGAAGTTTATTTGGTTGCTGTGAGATTCGAACTCACGCATCTTACGATACCTGAGAATTCGCCACAATATTGTCGCAGCTAAGAGTTGAACTCTTGAATCAGGCGCCTTAGACCGCTCGGCCAAACAACCATACAAATCTGTTGTAGATGCTCATTTCAACTGAACACCACATACCAACGATGCTGTCAGACGTATTTGTGTAGTTGGAAACAAGCTTATTCCATATTTTTGAGGTTATTAATAATTATTGTTTTTAGGATATTAAAATATCAGTCGACGATCGCCCATATGAAGTTTTCTTATCATCGCTTTCCAATCACCTAGCACGGTGCTCTAGACTGCAATTCCCGGAAAACTGACTGACAGGAAAAAAAAAAAAAAAAAAAAAAAAAAAAAAATAAAACCAGAATGGACCTTTGCGAAGATGATCAGGAATCTGAACCACCAATTCTCACGGACAGCGAATTTCACGAAACCTAAGATGATCCACCAGATGGCGCCGTGGGTGCCCACTTTCATTCAATCCACAAAGAACAATTCCTCACCCTTCATACCGTTTCAGCTAGCCACCGTGGATGAGAAGACTCACAAACCTCGGTGCAGAACTATGGTTTTTCGAGACTTTTTATTCAAGGACAAGAGGTCAAATGTGCTCACTTTCCACACAGACTTAAGAAGCAACAAAGTGCACTACTCCTTCGATAGTAGTGATGATCCAGCCCCAATTGAAGCTTGCTTCTATTTCCCTGAGACACGGGAACAATATAGATTTAGTGGGCGCTGCTTTCTGATAACTAAAAAACATAGAGAAATTTCCGAAGAACTTGTAAGGAAATATGGAATCCTATCTCCTTCAGTATGTGGACATCACAAAGCAGAGCTTTACGAACACGCTACAGATGAAGAAAAAGTAGCTTCCTCTCCATCATCGTCTCAACCGAATCATCAGGAGAAAGTATTGATGCAGAAAGACTTCCAGCCTCCTCTGGAGAAAGAATGGAACATGGAGATCAAGAGGCAGTGGTCGCATTTGTCAAGATCCTCGAAATCGCAGTACAGAAAGCCTAATCCTGGCGCACCGCTCACGAGTGAAAACAGCAATAAGCTCGACAAGATTAACAGAGGTGTGGATGGATCCAAGGAAGAGGCGGGACTGGAAAATTTTGCCATTGCCTGCATATGTGTGGATGAGGTCGATTATTTGAATTTGACCAGCGGAAGCGGCGACGAAAGGGTCATATTTACAAGGAGTCATGATGGTGGGGCTGACAACTGGGACGAGAGGCACGTTTGTCCTTAAGTACGTGTGAATAATTAGTTAATGTAGTACGATGTAGTACGGTGTAATGTGATCATATGATACTAATGCTAATAAATTATGACAAGCGCGCCACACTGACGCTACCTCAAAAATTAATAATGAACAAACGGACTGAAGTATTCATACAAATGATTAATAAATTCCAGTTTGTAACACAGTTCATTTTCTTCAATATCTTCTATCGTTCCATGCGGCAGCTTTTTCAACTTATTATCATCTAACCCGTACTTTGCCTTTCGACATCCCGCCCAGCGGGACCAAAATCCGCGCGGTAAGGGTGAATTTCAAACTGAACGATACGTCGCCCAGATAAAAGAATATAAAAAATGAAATGTCTTTTCACAATCGCTGGGGATTTTGACGAAGTAGGACAATATCGAACGGCAATTCTACCTGGTTGACTCATGTTGAGAATTAAACAAATCTCTACGAGGTCTGGCGGGTTTCTACCCAAGTATATAAACAGGGCAGTTTCCCCCTATACTGCTGCTTCAAACGTTGCTTCTCTAAGAGCATTCCAAACCACTGCCATCAAGATGAGCGCTACTTCACAATATTATCCCAATGAACCTACAAAGCCAATTGTCAAGACCGAGTCCATCCCTGGACCCGTTTCTCAGAAAGAGCTGGCGGAGTTGAACAAAGTGTTTGATGCTAGACCTTCTTACTTCATGGCTGACTATGAAAAATCTCTCGGCAATTATATCGCCGATGTAGATGGAAATGTATACCTAGATCTTTATGCTCAGATTGCTTCCATTGCTCTTGGTTACAACAATCCAGCTTTGATTAAGGCTTCGCAGTCGCCAGAAATGACCAGGGCCCTAGTCGACCGTCCAGCGTTGGCTAATTTCCCTTCAAGGGACTTGACCAAGGCTGTATCTCAGATTTTAAAGTTTGCACCCAAGGGTCAAGATCATGTTTGGTCCGGTCTCTCCGGTGCGGATGCTAATGAATTAGCCTTCAAGGCAGCATTCATGTACCACCAGGCCCAAGTTAGAGGCTATGACAATGAGTTTAGCACTGAAGAACAGGAGTCTGTCATGGATAACCAGGCCCCAGGCTCACCTCCTTTGTCTGTGCTTTCCTTTAGAAAGGCCTTCCACGGTAGACTTTTTGCCTCCGGTTCCACAACCAACTCGAAGCCTTTGCACAAGCTAGACTTCCCCGCTTTCGATTGGCCCCATGCTGAGTACCCACATTACAAGTTCCCCTTGGAAAAGAACGAGGCCGCCAACCGTGCGGAGGACGACCGCTGTTTAAAGCAGGTGGAAGAACTGATCACCACGTGGAAGTATCCAGTCGCTGCGCTGATCATTGAACCAATTCAGTCCGAAGGTGGTGACAACCACGCCAGCAAGTATTTCCTGCAAAGTTTGAGAGACATCACCCTCAAACACAAGGTTGTATACATTGTTGACGAAGTGCAAACTGGTGTTGGAGCCACTGGTAAATTCTGGTGTCACGAATATGCTGATATTCAGCCACCGGTCGATCTGGTTACCTTTTCCAAGAAATTCCAGAGCGCCGGCTATTTCTTCCACGATCCCAAGTTTATCCCAAACAAGCCATACAGACAATTCAACACCTGGTGCGGTGAACCTGCTAGACTTCTAATTGCTGGTGCCATCGGTCAGGAGATTGTTGACAAAAATTTGCTTGAACAAGTGCAACGTGTTGGTAAATACTTGTTTGGTAAGTTAGAGCAATTGCAAAGCCAGTACCCTGAGAAGCTGCAAAACTTGAGAGGCAAGGACAGGGGTACTTTCATTGCATGGGACCTACCTACCCCACAGGAGAGAGATCTTCTTTTGAAAAAGCTAAAACTGAACGGTTGTAACGTTGGCGGTTGTTCTACTCATGCGGTAAGATTGAGACCATCCTTGACTTTCGAAGAGAAGCATGTCGACATATTCATCGACGCCTTGACCAAATCGATTAAGCAACTATGAGACTAGTAATAGAATTGTTACTATCCGAAATCTTATGTTAACTATATAACAGCGTGAATCTAATTATTTTATGGACTTTTGCATGTTAGGCAGATATATTTGTTATCGAGGAAATTTCAAAATGTAAGACGAGGACAGAAAACATAATTGGAGGCAGAATTTCTTATGAAACTTTCCTCGGTGCGTAAGACTTAGATATGTTAAGAAATTAGTTCTCGGTAGAAAAGCTTTGAAATATCAAGCCAAGTAGATCAGTATTTTTGTTTCACTACCCATTTTAAGCTCTAAGTCTTTTTATGCAAAAAAGGATATAACGGAAACGATATTTGGAAAGTCAAGAGGGTATTTTAAGGGAAGAACAACTGTTATGGAATTTCTTCAGAAGTTTTGCCCAAAAATTACTTCGGAGAGTCTAATTCTGAAGACAATAAACCTCTGTGTTTTATTATCATCGTACCCAATCACTCTATACGCGGCGCGCGCCCTAGTTGGCGGAGCGTCGATTGTCAAATTAAATCAACATCAGAGCACAAGTAAACGGAGGAAACATATACCATCAAAGGTAACAAAACTGACTGTTCTTCCATCGTGTTAGTCCAATGTCTGACGTTGAAGTTTTGCTTACCGTGGGTAAGCTAGACGCCTCGCTCGCTCTTTTAACTACACAGGACCACCACGTCATTGAATTCCCAACAATGTTGTTGCCCAATAATGTGAAGGCAGGGTCAATTGTTAAGCTGTCAGTTTGCCAGAATTTGGAAGAGGAAAAAAGGCAGCGTAGATTATTTTGGGGAACCCAAATGAAGATTTTAGAGAAATACGGCACCGACAAACCTAAGGCGCCCGTGTTGAAAACTGTAAACGTGACCCAGACAAGCTGCGTGCTTGCCTGGGATCCACTTGACTTAGGATCCGCCCGTTTGAAATCCTTAATACTTTACAGGCAAGGGGTACGTTCAATGGTGATTCCATCTCCGCTAAAGACGATGACAACTAAGATTTCGGGACTATCTGTCGATACAGACTATGAGTTCCAGTTGAAATTGTCAACCACGTCTGGCCAGTACTGGTCTGAAAAAGTCAAGATGCACACTCACAAAATGACTGACATGTCCGGTATCACCGTATGCCTAGGTCCCTTGGATCCTGCGCAAAACATAACAGGTGAGCAAATTGCTCAATCATTGCTAAAGATTGGTGCCAGACCAATGCAAAAGCACGCAGCTATTGACACTACTCATTTCGTGACTAATGAGACTAAGAACGAGGATGATCCAGAATTGGTGAGGGCAAAGAACAGTAACATTCCCATTGTTCGCCCCGAATGGGTGAGAGCGTGTGAAACGGAAAGACGCATCGTTGGTGTAAGAGGATTTTATTTGGATGCAGATCCTAGTATTTTGAAAAGCTATCAATTCCCTAAGATAAGTAGCTTCAAGGCAGATACAGCGGACACCGCCAACTCCAGGGACCAACAGCAAGAGACTCGAAAAGAAGAAGAAGATGTTGAGAAAGATGGCGACGGGACAGTGGAAACTAAAAATGAAGGTGAATTAGCGGAAAAGACTAAAGAGGGCATAAAGGAACCAGAATCGATGGCGGACACCGAAGGAGAAGTCAAGGAGGAAGTGAAGAAAGAGGCGGAGGAAGAGATCAAGGAGTCGATTGAGGAAAAAGCCAAGGTAGACCCGGCAGAAGTTACAGAAGTTACGGAAGAATATCAGGAAACTCTTAAACCGGAACAGGATTTCTCAGAAGCCACGGGAGCGCATGAAGACGTTCCTGAAGCCAAGCATGATGGAGCTTTAACTGCAGAAGCTGCAAAGGAAGCCTCTGAAGAATTGCCTGCTGATACAGGGAATCCATCCGAAGAGACGCAAACAGAGGAAGAACTCAAGCAAATTCCAGAGTCAAAGGCAACAGACGAAGAGCCTGCGAAAATTCCAAAAGAGGTAGCAAACGTCTCTGAACCAATAGACGTAGAAGTGACCCAAAACACCGAGCCCGCAACTGAGCAATCTCCCGAAACAAGCTCAGAAGCTACTGGAATTCAAGGCAAGGAAGGATCCAAGAGTGACGAAAAGAAAGAGCACGAACCTGAGACGCAGCCAGCTTCTAAAGTCAACACCACGAATGACGAAATATCTCAACCTCAAAACGTATCATCCGAAGCGCCACAGGCAGAAGAACCCACGGAAACTACTGAGACAAACGTAAATGCTTCTGAAAATCCAGGAATCGAAAAGGATCTTCCAGAAATACCGGAGGCAAATGGAAAATCTTCAGCAGCCGCTGAGACACAGCCAGAGTCTGTTGAGACTGAACCTACTGAAGCTCCCAAAACTCCAAAGCTGAAATCAGAATCCGAAGAGACTACCGAGCTCACGGAAGAGACCCCAGAAAAGATAGATTCGTCTGATTTAACCGCTCAGGAAGTTCAGAGCGAAGAGGCTAATCCCGAGGCCGATGATACGACTGCCACACCTACGCAAACGCCCACCCCCGGCGCTAGTGGCGGCGGCAAGAAGAATAAGAACAAGAACAAGAAAAAAAACAAAAAGAAATAGTTATACGTAATTTCTACGAAAACTCAACCTTGTACAAGTACATGAATCTCCGGCTCAGTGCCCAGCTATCCCGTTGCAGTCAATAGAACCGATTTACCGAACAGTTAGGATGACTGTAGGGAAGCGGTAATCAAGACAATGAAGTAACTTTAAGGCGTTTCGAGGATTCAGTACAAAAGCCGCAACCGAATTCTCGACTAAAAATTTTGTATGTGACGGAAACGGTGTTGGAGACCGAAGAACAAACAAAGTAATTATTACATATATTTCACTTGAGGACAGGCCACAAGACTGGAAACTCACCATTAAAAAAAAAAAAATAATACTCTGCCGTTAAATGAATTGCTCTAACAATCTTACCTTTTTTTTTTTCTTTTTAGTAATAATAATATGAACACTCGTTTTTCACAGCCTTGGTAGCTACACCATCAAAGGATCGCCATTAGAAAGTGGGATAAGTTCACATTACTCACCGAAAAGTCGTCTCACTCTCTTCAACACACTATCCTTCTCGGGATTGTAGGGGTGGTCCTTGGAAGGAATTTCGAGCACAGCAGGAAATGCATCAGTAAATGCATCCACGTCGCCTCTGATCAATTCCGCTATATGTTGATTGATCAATAAAATGGCCACGTCATCTCTTTCCTTTGTGAACCTGTCAAAGGCAGCTTTTATCTCGTCCTTGCTGGTTTTGCCCTCTTGATAGACGAAAAAGTTCTTTTCCTGGGTTTCTGGTGTCACTTGGCCAACACCAGCCAGTAAGAGACCGGTGTTGGTATCCTCGTCTGCGATGGTGGCAATGAGTGTGCGCTTTTCTGCCATGGCCCCTTCAGCCTCTTGTTGTGTATTTCGAAGTTGTTAAACTTAAAATCAAGGCCGCGTGGTGAAATTTGGCCTCGTTACGATCACGACGGAAGGAAGGATATACGCAAGAAATTAGATAAAACTGCGGAAGAGAAAACGGATAATGTCCGAGCGGTTACGTGGCACATAGGTTGGGAGTAATATGACAATCAGCTGGTACCCGACACGGCTAATGAAACTGAGTTCCTCCTACTCTAATTGCTAAAGGCGGTATTCCTTACCCGGAGACCAAAGACAGCGAATATTTTCACCAGTTCGCCTGTTCAACTTTAATGAAGAGCACTATATTACTGGTGCCGCGATACTACACCAAACGAAACAAAAAAAAAACAACGCCAGGGCGTAATGTACAGTGGATACATGCTTCGAGAGGTCCCATGTCGTTTTGCGATAGCGGGACGTGTACTGTGCCGACAAGGACGCTGGCTCCACCTCAGCGCGCCCCTTGCATCTGGCCACAACAAATGGTCCAGTATCAAGCACGACAAGGCCAAAAACGATTCTCAGAAGAACAAATTGTTTTCACAGTTTGCGCAGCGTATCTCGCTTGCCGTGAAGCAAGGTGGATCTGCGGACCCGAGCCTTAATATCCGTCTGGCAACCGCCCTGGAACAAGCACAGCGTTACAACGTGACCAAGAAAGTAGTCGAGAACGCCATCCGCAAAGGTGCAGGCATTTCTGCGCCAGGTGAGAAGCCGAGCGAGTCCTGCCTTTACGAAGGCATTGGTCCCGGTGGCATGGCCTACGTGGTGGAAGCGCTGACAGACAACAAGAACCGGACCATTTCGCTCGTGAGAAGTGTGTTCAACAAGGCGGGCGGTGCGATGACGCCCACACTGTACTGCTTTGCGAAGCGCGGGTTCGTGAACGTTCTGTGTCCGAAGGGCATGGAAGAGGAAGAAGTGGTGATGGCTATTTTAGACGTCGAGGGCGTCGAGGACTATACGAGGGGACCTGAGATCGATGAGCCCGAGAAACAGGAGTATGATGGGTCGTTCACCGTCTTCACGAGCGCGTCGGATGCCAACAAAGTGGCGCAAAGACTGCAGGAGACGAAATTGCACGTGAGTGACGTGGGCGTGGAGTACAAGGCACAAGATGCAGTGATAGACACTTTGAAGGAGGAAGAGCTGAGGGCCAACGACACTTTAGAAAAGAACTTGTTCGAGATCGAGGAGGTCACGGACGTGTACACAAACAGAACGTAGCGCGTAGCGTGTTTGGATGACTTGTAAATAAATATTCTTGTAGTATTTCAATCATAATATTAGTAGATAATTCTGGAAATTGAATTTCTATCTCATCGAGGAGATAGAAAGAAGCCTGGAAAACAAAACAAGAAAAATATTTTCCGATACGGGGAGTCGAACCCCGGTCTCCACGGTGAGAGCGTGATGTGATAGCCGTTACACTACATCGGATAGATGATTTGTTAACGCTTTGTTGCTGTTAAGATCACTATAGCACGACTTTCAGGCCACATGAGACCTCAGCGTGTCAACTGTGGCCCACAGTTTTTAGATCTCGCTATGGGGGAGTAGCTCAGCGCTAATGGCTTTAGGCTCAACATAGATTGGAGTTGGAACGGCACGTAAATTGCCAACTCCGTTTTATTCATCATCACCGGCCAGATGATAAGCTTAATATGTAGATTCTATTGAGGTTTACAATGCCCCTTCGGCTTCGAGGACCTTTGTAAGCTCCTCCACTGATTCCACAACTCTCTGGGTGAGCAGGCCGACTTGCTCCTCAGTAATAATGAAAGCCGGGCCCATGACTGCAATGTCCCAAGTAAGTTTGTCTCCGTTCCCACCAGTGAAAGCGTTTAAGTTGACCTTGTGCTCTAGTGCAATTTCCGCGAAGCGGGATCCTACCTTTAAAGATGGCTCAAAGGTTTCTCTCGTGGCCTTGTTTTTGACAAATTCTAAGGACCAAAATCCTCCTAGACCGCGCACGTCACCCACTATTTTGCTGGCGTCGCCGAGTAGGGCCTTCTGCAATTTAGCACCCAGCAAGTTCCCCATCCTGAAGACGTTGGCGGTGAGCTGGTTCTTCAGCACCTTTTGCTGCACTGCTAGGGCGACTCTACAGTTGAATTCGTGCGAATGGTAAGTCTGGGCCCCCAGAATGAGACCGCTACCTTCGGCGAACGCATTATAGATTTTGGGTCCGACGAGAACACCTGCAATGGTCACGTAGCCGGATCCCAGAGTCTTGCCCACGGTTTGGATGTCTGGAGCGTCCTCTGGCGCCAAGAAGTTCTCCCAGCAGCACAACTTGCCATTGTTGATACGACCGGTGCCGCACTGAACTTCGTCCACCATAAAGATGAGATCGTACTTGTTGCAGATGTCACGAATTCCCTTGAGATAGTTCTTGGGGGGGACCGGAGTGCCGATAGCACCACCCGAAATTGTCTCCAAGACCACCGTAGACACTGTGTTAGGGTCGTTGTCGATAATCATTTGCTCCAATGTGTGCAACAATCTTTGGGCGTATTGTTCCACCGTCTCTCCCTCGTGCATGCGTCTATAGGGGTAAAACATGGGCATCTTGAGACACACATTTTGCTGGTCGATCATGATATCTTTGAAAGGCACACTACGGGGATCTTGGGAAATAGACATTGCACCCAGGGTGAAGCCATGGTACGCAGCTTCCCTAGAGATGATCTTCAACTTTTCTGGTCTCCCACGTTCTAATTGGTACTGTCTGACAATCTTGAGAGCATTTTCGTTAGATTCGGACCCACTGCAGGTCCACAACGCGGATTTGAATACGCCCTTGGGGCAGTTGTCGATGTAAAATTTGGCCAACTCTTCTGCCGCACCGCTGACGATGTATCCGGGGTAACTGTAGGTGTGGTGCTTAGCAGCTTCGGCCATCGCCGCCTGTATATCGGTGTCACCCCAGCCGAGAGATCCCACGGCAGCGCCCGTGATGGCGTCAATCACGTCGGTATACTCTTTGCCGTTTTTCTCGACGGTCATGAATATGCCCTTGCCATCTCTGGCGCTGGCCTTGGGTTTGGTAACTGTTGTGTGAAATACTTGAGAGGACATATCTGGATGAGTGGTTTCCGAGGAGCCGTACATGGACTTTGGACTCTTGTTCTTTTATAGCATGTCGCCTTATCGATGCAGAATCGGTATGCCCGCATTACATAGATACTGGAGGTCGTGCTGCTGGAGTTTGTTACCGACGTGACTAATCTTGGTTCACAGTTGATAGTGGTGAAGCGTGCGGCCTTCGGCGCTCGACTTCCTGAGGGAGCGGTTGAGCCTGCGCGATCCGCTGGGCGTACCTGCCCTGCTGGAATACCACCTTGCGCACTACTGGGGGAGGGGCTGAGGGGTCGTGCTGCCAGAGTTAATTTACTTGATCCATCTTTTTTCCTGACTAATCACCGTGTAAAGCTTGCGGTCTTTGGCGCTCGAGTTCCCGCAAGCGAGCAGGCAGCGAGGGCAGTTGCTCCTCAGAGGCGACCAACCGCACTGTGACGCACTTGGTCTTCTGCAATGGTGAACGCTTTCCAGCCCTGTTTTTCGATGCCAACGGCACACAAGCGCACCTGGCTCGTTTTTGCCAGCCATTGGCAAAGCCCGGCAGGCTAGAGCTCGAGTGGAAACGGGAGCCCTGAGAGGAGGAGACGGGAGAGTGCGCCGATGAGGCATACGTCGCGGAGCTGGAGTATCGCGAACTCGAACTCGTACCGCCCTGTAGACCTTGGCAGGCGCTACCGAGCGTGCGCTGCGCTGGCGCGTCATGTTTCAGATTTCGGATCGAGATCGAAAAAAAAGATCTACGGTGCCTGTGTGTTAGCGCGCCGCGAGCAGTGGCATCCGAGCCCTGGGGTAATCGCTACTCCTGCACCAGACCCGAGCCTGAAGCGCACTCTCTCGCCCCAGCGGAAACTGGCGGGTCCGTTTATCTTCCCTGCTGAAACAACGTTAACTACGAGAACAAACAGTGTGTCAATGCATAGATTACCATTATTTGTATGAGCTAGATTCAGCATCAGCTGGTATTGTTAGAAAGAAACTTCAATGCATCATTCTCTGGAGTAGCTGGTGGTGGTGGCGATCCAGTACCATACCAACACATTTATTGACAAGAATTACATATTATTTTTATTGTTATGAAATGAATTCAACAACTGAACAGGATAATAATAATATTGAATCAAACAAGACAATAGATTATTCTCTTGACCCTATAGGCCCCGGCCGTCCCCAGTGGCGCACTACTCTGAGCCTTTTTGCAATTCGGCTCTTTGCGCCTTTGCAATCCGGCTCTTTGCGCCTTTGCAGTCCGGCTCTTGGCGCTAGCGGCTCCTGTCGCGCTCTCATACTGTGTGGCCGCTCCCTCCGCTGCCAACGACAGCTGATACCGGCCACCGTCGCAACGTTTCTCTCCTGTTCTCCCTTCCCCTCCCTTCCCTTCCCTTCCGCTTCCCGCAGCGCCGGATGCCGCCGTATACTCCCGGTCTTTTCTTTTTCTAGTCACTCTTTTTTTTTTTTTTCTAGAACACGCATGATCGACCGGAGATGACGTACTGCACCGCTCAGCGCTTCGCTGCTCGGCGCTTCGCTGCCCGGCGCACCAGATCTTGCGGTATTACCAGCGGCGGCTCCCCCCGCGGAATGACGATCGGAGGGATCTCGGGGTGCTCTGGTTACCGTGTCGGGTAAGGCGGCCTACCGCATGCGGAGAAAACCCCTGAGCCCCTATAGACGGTTGTGGGGAGATTGCGCACTTTTCTGCGAGGTTTTCTGGCGAGGATCGACAGTCCATGTGCCGACGCGTGCCGCCGCGTGCCGACGAGCGCAGGTTGATTTGCAGGCCTGGGCGGCTACGGCGCCTAGCCGCTGTGCGAGGGGAAAGCGAGTCGAGCGGGCGAGTCGAGCGGGCGTGCAGCGAGTGCGAAGCGAGTGCGAAGCGAGCGCGAAGCGAGCGCGAAGCGAGCGCAAGGCGTTGCAGCTTTCGCAAGCAGGGACGGGTTGCGCAGCGCAGCGCAGGGGCGTCACGTTTCAGATTTTTCGGATCGAGATCGAGATCGAGATCGAAAGGCACATGCTGGCAGCATCACGTGGCCTCCCGGCTCTCGCTTTCGCTCTTTCCTGTGTTTGAAATTTTTCGCACTCGACGCGTCCTGAAACTTCGCCGCGCCGCGCCCGCCATTTTATTTTTTTTTTTTTTCATTGTTTTATATTTATAGATTTTCGCTCCGCTTCTCGCCTCATACTCTGCCCGGCACGCTTTCGCCTCTTTTGCCCTCCGATACGATGTGACAGTGGGTAGAATTGCAGGTCTGGTTGTGTGTTGCGCATTTGCTATTTTTTACACACAAGATCTGGCAGATTTGATCACACACTCTTGTTATAAACCAGAGTGGTGGTTGTTTCCTACAGGCGGAAGGAAAAAATTAGAGGAAAAAAAAAAAATAAAAGACAACAAGAGCCAAGTCCATAAAACGTCACTCTCAGAACTACGAGATCAAGCGCGTGCCCCCCCGTCCCTCGCTAAGCAATGAACCTGTCGGCACTCGTTATCCTGCTGCTGCTCTCATTGACAGACAGGGTGTGGTCCCAGGACGGCGGGCAGGGTTTTACCACCAGCAACAACTCGACGTCGACGCTGCCCAGTACACAGAGCACGCAGGACGCCGGGTCCAGCACGCCTGCCAGCACACCGCCCACCAGTGCGACCACCACACCGTCTTCGACGAGCGTAGCCCCCACCTCGTTCACCTCCTTCTCGCAGGCTCCCTCTTCGAGCAGTGCAGCCTCCATGGCCAGCTCCGGCAGCGCCGTGCCGAGCTCAAGCACCGTGCCGAGTGGCAGCTCCACTTACAGTTCCAGCTACATCCCGAGCTCCGGCTCCAGCTCCGCCTCGAGCTCTTCGGGATCTGGGTCGAGCGCGCCACCCAGCTCGAGTTCGAGTGTGGCCCCCAGCTCGAGTTCCAGCGTGGCCCCCAGCTCCAGTTCCAGCGTGGCCCTCAGCTCCAGCTCCAGCGTGGCCCCCAGCTCCAGCTCAAGTGTGGCCCCCAGCTCCAGCTCGAGCGTGGCCCCCAGCTCCAGTTCCAGCATGCTACCTAGCAGCAGCAGCAGCAGCAGCGGCAGCGGCAGCAGCAGCGTCACAAGCTCAAGCAGCCGAAGTAGCAGCAGTAGCAGCAGCAGCAGCAGCAGCGGTAGCAGCAGTAGCGTCAGCAGCAGCCTCGCGAGCCGATCTAGCTCCAGCTCACAGAGCAGCTCGAGCTCAAGCCCGAGCTCGAGTTCGAGTTCGCGATACTCCAGCTCCGCGAGGTATGCCTCATCGACGCGCTCTCCCGTCTCCTCTCAGGGCTCCCGTTTCAACTCGAGCTCTAGCTCCCGCTCCCGATCGAGTTCTCGTCTGCGCTCGAGCTCGAGCTCCCGGATCCATTCGAATTCCACTTCCCACAGCTCCTCGTCTCTGCCCAGATCCACTTCATCGTCTAGAACCTCTTCGCGCACGACTAGCGCTTCTTCCACCAGCATGGACCCCATGCGCACCATAACCAGTGTCATCAGCGGCCGTACCGTCCTTTCCAACGTTTATACTACTTACACGCAAACGGCCACGGGTCAGGCAAATCAGAAAAAGGGCCACAGTGGTCTCTCCACGAAAAATAGAAATATCGTGATCGGTTGTGTGGTGGGGATCGGTGTCCCCCTGCTCATCGTTATCGGTGTTCTCATCTACATGTTTTGCGTACAGTCCAGACAGACTGATTTCATCGATTCCGACGGTAAAGTCGTCACAGCGTATCGTGCCAACATCCTTACTAAATGGTGGTATGCACTCTTGGGTAAAGATATCAGCAACAAATACGAGTCGAATTCTCCGTTGGGTAACAACGGTTCCCCCATTTTGCACGAAGATGATGATCTTCACTCTTTGAGCACTGCCAGTGACGACGATTACCACGCCAGTGAGTTAAACGGGTCCAGTAATTACAATTCCAATTTGAATGATACCCCTCACCATTTGGAGAGTTCCTCCTTAGGGGCTGAAGGTCAACACCAGGTACCGCAAAATTTGATGTTACAAGAACGGTTTTATGACGAAAACGGCAACGAGATTAATGCAAGAGGCTACTAATTCAAAATGAAAAATAAAACGGTTTTTATTTTACTTTATCTTTTTTTTTTTTTATTATCATCTTTTATTTCTTTGATTCTTCATTTTCCTTCCTCACTTCCTTCCTTCCTTCCTTCCATCTCAACTTTGACTTTTTATTACTCTTCCCTTAGCATCGATACCCTTTCGTCATTAAATCATGCATATATATATATACATATATATAGTTATAGCACAAAAAGAAAAAGTCTAATTGGTTCTTACTGTCTAGTTCAATCTACATTTTCTGTATAAAGTCTAATTTCAGCGTCAAACTACGTATAAGGATGATCCAGAAATTTCCTTCAACACATTTTAGTTATCCGTGATAGTTTAATGGTCAGAATGGGCGCTTGTCGCGTGCCAGATCGGGGTTCAATTCCCCGTCGCGGAGGTCTATCTTTTTTTTCCCTCCCACCTAGTAACAGGAAAAACACGAAAAAACGAGAAGACGAAAAAGAGTAAGCCATCTAAAACTAAGTCAGCGACCCTGAGCATGCTCAACAGAGTATATGAATGCGCAACTGGGCGATTCATACATTGCTACACAGCCACTACAACATCCGTGTTCATCGCTGAATCGTCCCTGGAAGAACCCTGGAAAGTACAACTACTATGCCTTCGCGAGGGGAAAACTAACACTCTACAGTACCCAATCCAAATTACAAGGTCGAGCTTCGAGCAAGATTTCGCCAGTAGAGTTAAAAATTTGATCATCACCAGCGTACCGCACTTCGATACTTCGGTTGGGTTGGAACCATGGTTCTACTTAGTGGTACATACGAGCGATGGTATACAGGTATGCTCTTTGCCTGAACTAATCAAGGGTAGTTGCAAAAAACTTCACAAATGGACGCATGACAATAGCAAAGATACCATCACATCGTGTTACGCTCAAGGCAACAAGGAAAAACGAATTTTGGTGACATACGCAACGATAACCGGCCAATTGGTTCAGTTTGCCTTTGATGTACAGACAGAAACCTTTATAAAATTACCTCTGCCGCGAGGCCTGTCACAAGTGCAAGATCGGATCATGGATCGTCTTAACAACATAACAGGATTGAGAAACGAGAACTACCCGGAGGACGTACAGGAGCAGCTGTGGGCTCATCAAAGCGATTTAGCACTGTCCTGCCTAGATAACACTCTCTATACCGTTGTAGAAAGGAAGTTGGAATGCCAACCCATATACGATTTACAAGAGGAGGAGCTATGTCTTTGGGCTGACCTGGCCATTGCAAAGCGATATAAGAATTCATCCTTGCGATTCTTCGTGGTCAATATAAGCAATGTTGGCTGTCTACTTTACAAAAGATCTAATGGTGGCAAATGGGAGTTGCTAGAAACTCTGCCAAGAGAAAAGAATTTCCGAGAAAAATCCCCGCTGGTGGATTGCCTCATTATGCTTGTACAACGGCGGCATACATTAAGAATTTTAAGTGGCAGTGAAAACGGAATGCTATACCAATGGGACTACGATTACGGTGATAACACAGTCGTAAATGAAAACGAATTGCATATTACCGACGGGATCGTGCATTCGCTGTCAGTTATTAGAGAAAAAGTGTTTCTTTTGCACAATTCTAACACCTGCATCAGCTACGTCATGTTGCCGTAAAACTGCATGCGATTAATAAATGATATAATGATAATACAAATGATGATGATGATGGTAATAAGAGTAGTTCATGAGACACAGAAAAAAAAAAGGGAGGAAGAAAAGTTAAAAGTCTATAAAGAGCTCGTCTATCATTTTAACAACATCCACATGCAAAACATCCCCCTTACGTGTCACCAACGAGCCTTTTTTGTAAATATCTGGTTCGTTGTTATAGTTGATCCCACACTCCGAGAACAGAATTTCTTGTTTCTCACTGCTTACAGTCCCACACAACTTCTGCTCCGCTTCTCTGGTCGTAAGCCCGCATTTCTGTACCAATTGCCAGAAAACCGTATTATAGAGGTTGTTGATATGCGTGTCGACAAACCTCCAGCACACATAATCTTTGATGGACCGTAGATTCGGATACGCTACACATCTTGAGTCGAAGAAAGGCAAATGCTTTAGATCTAGAGGAACATCCGGGAAGAACCTGCCCCACAATGCCACGTAGTTTGAACTGAAAAGAGAAACAAACAGAGTTGCGATTTTGTCAACTCGTCTATTATACAAAGTCGTGTCATTTCGCAGCACAAATGAATACTCATCGCTTTCACCGTAGGCCAAAATCATATCACTACGATACTTCAAAACCACATTCTTAGCACATGCGTTCATCAACTTGAGAGCTCTGACATCGTTAGGTTTGGTGAATTGGTAGAAATCGGAAAACTCGTGGAATTTTTTACCATCGATTCTTACCACTATATAGGTCTGCGGCAGTAACAGGTCCCTTTTTTCAAACTCTCGGACATATTCGAACCTTGATTTAGCCATTGGCTTCCAGTTTGCTATTTATTTTTTTATTTTTTCTCCTTTCAGTACATCGCTTGCGATGAGAAAAGATAAGTTTTGTTCTTCGCATGTAGTATAACTTTTCTCTCTTTCTGGCCCCGAGCGAAAAATAAGGTACAACTTTCAACATCAATATCAATAGCACAACAGTCTGAGGCTGCAATCAAGTATTACTGTCAAATTCCAAATTGGTGAATCGAACTGTGTTAGATTCAAATGACCCAAATTGAAATTATCAAGAAGAAGAGTCTCAAGGAGAGGCTGGATCCCCTGAAAAGACAAAAGGACATCTGGCTTGCTGGTCACTGCATCGCACTCGTTTTTGGGAGCTTGTTTACTATCACATATCTATTTCGCATCCTGCTATTTTTCAAATATCGCTCCTGGAAATGGTTGTTTCTCAAAGTGAACAAAAATTACCATTTCATATCTGGTCACAGATGGTACCATGCACTTCTTAGGTTTATGCCTCATATCTTTTACCGTTCGGCATTTATAGGCTCTATGACAGCATTAGGGGTCACCATGTTTCAGGATTGGTCCGATGTGAACCCACAATGGTACGAATTGCTAGCTTCCGAGAATTTCCAGACAATGCTGATGGCAGGTTTTTGGTTTTTTGTGGGTCGCTCTTCCTTCTACAGGCTATTCCCTTACATGATTTTGAGCTACTTGCATTTGAGTAACTACCAAGCAGAATTGAAGGGTACAGAGGGTACAGAGCACGTCACCCAAAAGAACGTCAAGTTGCTACGCCTTTTGGCCTACGTTGAGTTGATAATCATTCTTGCACTAGTGCTGGACAGCTTGCTCCTCAAAGATGGTACCTCTGGCATCTGTCTCGTGTGTTACTTGGGATTTTACTGGTTGCGTATCAATTTTTCGCCATATGCACAGGCTACTGTCCTTGATGCCATTGCACTCTTGGATAGTCACGTCCCCGAGAAGTATCGGAAGCAGTGGAACAAAGTGAAAGATTTGATTCACGCCAAGGACGAGGCCCGCCAGGAGAGAAAAGAGAAAATCAAGAAAACAGCTTGATAGTGTGTACGATTGTTTAACAAGAAGCAAGAAAGAATATCAGATATATTGAGCTTTTGGTAATTTTGGTTTTCTTCCTTCTGTATCAGAAGCAGAACTGAAATGTAAAGTTATCATCATTCATTGCGTAGTAGCGTAGTTGCATCGTTGATAAATTGCTTCAAAATGCTTTCAGATGGTGATGCATGTTGTTCTTAGCACATATTCGTAGAATCATCGCTAGAGAACGGTGGATAATATTCATCAAGTGTGGCAAGCAGTTTGAGTCGCCAATATCAACGCTGTACCATGACCTCATGGAACCAGCGGAGGATAACAAGTCCCATCATAAACGAAGAATTCCTTAACAATTTGTCCTGCATATATATCCTCAGTGGAAAGATGAAAAAAAGATGGGTCTAATCCTATGGGCCTGTTTTCCTATCGAGTTTAAGAAAGCGACTGTGAGGTATGTTTCAAAAAGTATCGCTCTTTTATATTCGGTAGAGAAAAAACCTAAAAAAAAGAGACCAAAAAATAAAAAAAAAAAAAAGAATCAGCGAGGGCAACTTTGCAGCGATCGCTGCCCAGACCGCCTGGCTTTACCCTGGCGCATCTGGCAGTCAAAGGTTCGAGGTTATGCAATATTCGTAATGATTGAGATATACACCTATACAATTTGCTTACTCGGCAGTAGCTCTGCAGTAAATGGCCTGCTTGGAGTGCTTGGAGACGGGCTTGATAATACCTTCACTCTCCAAGTGTCTCAAAGCCTGACGGGCCAAAGAACCACCAATTCTCAATCTGTCGACAAGGACAGAAACAGACACGTATCTGTAAGTTGGCACTTCCTTCATCATTCTGTCATACTTCTCCTGATCCAAGATGACAGCGTGCTGGGCCTTGTCCTTGTGAGACTTCTTCGACCACTTCTTCTTGGACTTCTTACCACCAGCCATGGCGGCGGCGGCCTTCTGAGCCTTGGACAACTGTTGCTTTGGAGGCATGATTAGCTACCCTTCTCTGGAGACCTGTAAAATGAGCCAAAAACTAGAAAACAAAGCAGAGTTGTACTTGTTGTAATGACCCTACTAAGTGCGTAGCGTACGTCTTCCCATCGATGGAATGACAAAATTGGTGGAAATTGGTAAGCTGAGTCGGCTATGTTTTGCGTCGGTCAAAATTCCGAAATATTCTCTAAACTAAAGTATTTTTTTTTTGAAAGACAAGAGGGTGCACGGATTCAGTAAAATGATTCACATCCAACAGTCACACAAAATGGAATACCAGCAAAAGCGTGCGGTACATTGATCGAATAACTTATGCTCCAGAGTACCGAAACGATGCCAAGAGGCATGCCAGGAGGCGTGCCAGCTAAAACGGCTCTAATTACTGGTTTTTAGATGATAAGAATAAAATAAAACGCAGAAAAAAAGAGGTGAAGAAGCACTTTGGGCGAGATTTAGCCGGTTCATACAAGGGAAAAGGTGCTATGGTATAAGAGTCGATTATTTTCCTTTATTATGAGGAGATCAACGTAGACAGGATTTGAAAAATTTGAAAATACGACTCTTGCTACCTAATTTTTTTTCCGCTCCAACTAGGCCGTTTGGAAATAATAAGACTAGCAATTCTCAGAGAGTTACACTGGTATCGCTTATGTCTATAGTGGCATATATTTTTGTCAGCTCCGTGTCACCACGTGAAACGATTACCGCTTTGTTGTCTGGAGGTATGACAAGCAAAAATGCTAGGTGAGAAATTTGGAACAAGCTGTCTTGAAAGCTACTGCCTACGCGGAATCTGCTGAATAGCAATATCACACTATGTCTATGTCCATTTAGCGAGGCTACCATCTCTTTAAGAGAATTTGAAGTTACACTATTTATAATCCGCAGCAAGTAAAAAATTATTTAGCTAGCTAATGTATCTTGGCAGATTAAGGTAGGCGGTATTGCTGATTGCAGCTGAGTGCTCATTGTGTCGGTGGCACGCAAACTTGCTTTTGAAACAGATATTAACGATATTGCAGGTAGGCGAAGGTACAACAAAAATTAGTTTGGAGATAGAGTACAGTTCAGTCTTGACATAAGTGCTCCTCGAGAGGCTGTTATTTTTTCTCTTCATCATTGGCTCAACACAATAAAAGTTTGAGGTCAAACGCATAATATTCTGCCAGGGGCAAGCAAACAGTGTTTCGAAAGATTTGCTTAAGTACCTATTTTCAATACCTATTTTTTTTCATAAAAACAGCAAGGAGATATTCCAAAACACAGGAGCGCATCCAATTGTGGAATCCAATATGGGGGGTTCATAAGTATATCTTCTGAATTTTGCAAAGCTGACGCTCAGGTGGCAGATCTACTTCACGTTTTTTCTTCAGTCACATGGGCTAATACGCCTGCGTGAGATGATTCTGCACTCAATGCAGCCAAACGTACTTTGTTATCCGATGTAGTGTAACGGCTATCACATCACGCTTTCACCGTGGAGACCGGGGTTCGACTCCCCGTATCGGAATTTTTGCTATCTTCTTTTTCTTCATTCCTATTTTTTTCAAACTTTCTTGAACCAGTACTGAAATCTTCATTTTATCAATTTAAAATTACAACTTGTTGACATAGCCAGCTAAAGCGGTACCCACCACCAAGGCTTACAGGGCACATTTTTAGTTAGCTGAATTTCTTGACGTCATCAGCTGGTTAGAAATGGCCAAGAGGATAGCTGATTCTCAAATAACGAGAGAGACGTTCAAAGAAGAGGGATCGAATTCTGATGATGAAAATGGTAGTTCATCAAACCATGGTATGGCGCCTGCTTCTGTTATGAGTAGGCGTAAAATTGCTATGCCTAAGAGGAAATCGGCAGGCGCTTTTGCTTTCCAAAATCAAGCCAATGGCGGCGCAAACATGTTCAGCAAACCTACTTCTGATTCTCAAACGTCTAGGACTTTCAATTTTTTGCAAAACTCTCAGTCTTCCACTGACAGTACGAGTGATAATGACGAGCACGCTAAAATGAAAGCTCTGAATCTTCAATTCAAGGAAAAAGTAGTCGACACTTTAACGAAAGATCCATTTGCAGACTTACGGCCTGCTTTGGATAAATACAGGGAGTACATCGGGTCAATCAAGTTAGTTAAGAAACCAGAGCTTGCAGCGACGCAGCAGTTGGCTGGAACCGATAACGCCAATGAGGAAAAATCGTCTTCTGAGGAAGAGAATGACATTGCCGTGGAGGGCCCCAAATTTACATTGGAATCGAAACCACCCACGTCTGACTCTGTGTTTACGTTTGGTGCCAAAAAGTCAGAGAAGCGTCCCACCAAGGAAAGCGATAGTGAAGACGAAATTGAGATTAAAGGACCACAATTCACTTTCAGTGGCCAGGTTAAAAGTGAGGTATTCAAACTAGACAAACCAGTGGAAGAAAAAAAAGAAAATTCTGAAAATTCTTCTATCACAAATCCTTTCTCCCCCCAAAACTCAGAATCTACGTCTAACAAAACTGCCAAACCTGCATTCAAATTTGGACAAACTAGTGCAAATGATACAAAACCTACTTTTAATTTCGGCCAAACGAAATTCCAAACCGAAGAACCGAAGAAGCCCTCTTTCAACTTTGGTTTAAAGGCAAGCACTGCTGATACTGCAGAAAAAAGTGAAAGCAAGCCATCTTTTTCTTTTAAATTTGGCGAACCGAAGTCACAACAAGATTCTTCGGACAATAAGCCTAAGCCAATTTTCTCTTTTGGAGCGCCAAAAACTGAGTCCAGCAATGGAAAAAAACCTGAAGCCAAACCAACTTTTTCTTTCGGGGCGCCAAAAGCTGAATCCAATAATGGAAAAAGTCTTGAAGCCAAACCAGCTTTTTCTTTTGGCTCTTCTAATGCTTCCACGGCTCCCTCGTTTTCATTTTCCAAGCCAAATGAGAGTACCAACTCGAATGCCACTGTACCTACTACTACTGAGAAAGAAAATTCTGGCGCTGCTTCTGGCGCTACTTCTGGCAGTTTTAAATTCTCTTTACCTTTCAGCCAGAAACCTTCCAGTCAGGCTCCTGCTTCCCCACCTGTAGCTACCACTCCTACAGTCGAAGAAGCTACGCCAGAAGGTGACGGCGAGGAACCCAATAAGTCAATGGGAATGCAAAACGGGGAGGAAAATGAGGATCCTCTTTTCTCCCAAAGGTCTAAACTGATGACATTCAATAACGAAACTAAAGCCTATGATTCGAAAGGTGTAGGAGAGTTGAAACTATTGCAGAAAAAAGACGACAAGTCTAAAGTTCGACTGCTTTGTAGGTCAGACGGTATGGGAAATATTTTACTCAATACCAGTTTAGTAAAGAGCTTTACTTATGCACCTTTGACTCCGGAAAGTGGGAATCTCATTAAAATACCAGCAGTTGGAACTGAAGGGAAATTAATTACTTATGTCGCCAAATTTAAGCAGAAATCAGACGGTCAGCTTCTAGTAAAGTCTATCGAGAATGTACAGAAGGATATGTAAATGATGTTATATACTACGCCCAAAAACTTCCAAAATATAAAAACTTTTCTAGTATCCTAATGATCAAAGTTCTAATTCTTTGTTCATAACATCAAGCATTGCAGATACCGCCCATTGTATTCTTCTCAAGTCTCTTTCATAGTGCTTATCACTTTTCTCGCCAATGTAGTCCTTATACTTAAATTTTTTTGCAACAAACCATTTTAATCCTTTCAAAATCACAGATTTATTCTCTAATTTTATCCCATCAGTAATTAACTTGTTAAATGCACCAGGTTTGAAACTGACGACCCTTCTGCCCTCAGAGTCCTTATTTTTCGTTTCTGATTTCTTCGCGATATTTACCAGCAACTGGTAGAGCAATACTTCGACGAACAGGTTTCCTTCTGGATTTAAACCTGAAATAATGGAGACATGCTTGAATATATCTAATGGCATAATTCCCTCAGAGATCAAAAAGCCAAAAAATCTGCCGCGACTTGCAATACTTCGTAGCCTAGTATCATCATCATCCACTTCGGCATCTTCTTCATCGTAGTGTTCCTCTTCAAATTTCTTTATGATGTCCCAGAAGAGAAATTGAAAGGATTTCGCTAGGTGGTGCTGATATTCACACAACTTCCTTGCTAGCAATGCGTAATATGGATTATAGCCATTAACACCACCATCCTGGATCAAGCAATGAACCAAAACCCTAGGAATTTCAGCTGTTTGTTTATTCTTCAGGTTTAATTTTTCTAATCTCGAGAATGCATCCAAATAGTCTTGAGCTGACATTATGCTCACAAAGATCGCCCGACGTACGTCAGTATTCATACGCTGCTGTCTGGCAATAACAGACCAATCTGGAATATCTTCGAGTAAATCGTCTTTCAAACTGATCTCTTCTGCTGGACCAGACACGTCAAGGTTTTCATTCTGAGCTTCTTGGAATGCGCTATCCAGATTACCCTTCCATGACGCACCAACTAACCACCATTTACCTTTTTCCTTAACATTTTTAATATCATCTAAAGAAACTTGCAGTGGTTCGCTAGATGAGTGAGACGTTTTTAGGACGTTCTGCAACACCTTTTTTAGCGGTTGGTGGCTGGACGCAAGCATGGAAGGTTTGAGCTTGTTATTCTTTAGATCAAACATAGTTTCCAACAAAAATCCCAACCGTACGGGTTGCTCCTTGATAGATTTCACGTTTGTCAACAAAGCAGAAATGATCTCTTTGAGAGCAGATGGGTCATCCCCGCGAATTAGGGGACCAGAGATTGAAACTACTTTCAATAAAAGTTCTGTTGTAAATTCGTTTGGAGTTTTCACGAAGGATCGAATCAAATCATAAATTAGTTTGCAGGAAATGAACCCGAAATTGTAGCAGTAGGCCAGTAAAGTTGCTATATTACTGCATTCTTTAGGGAAAACTGCAGCTGTTTTTTCACTAGTTTTAGAGACTTCGGTGACATTTATAAGTTGGTCGTAATGCTTGAGAAATGTTTCCACAAAAGATTGAATAAAAAGAGCCCCGACTTCAGTTCCTCGGAGTTTCCACAACGAAAACGCTACAGCAGCATAATTCATGATGAAACCATCAAGCAATTTATTGCTTTGGCAGATGATCGCAAGAGTCTCCTTTGTGATGGCATCTGTTACATACTGCCGGGCATTTACGTCGAAGAGATCATTCAGGGACGAAATGATTGTGGTTATATTAGAATCGGACAATTTATTCAGAGAAGATTTGACGTTTTTTCTCAATTTTGTAAATGCTTCTGATTCTCCGCCATTATCAAGCTGCTTCTTTCTCAGCGACGGTGGAATATAAGTGTCTTCGTTTTTTGTTAATGGTGCTATAAAGGGATTCTCTTTATCCTTATTCTCTCCAAAATCTTCTTCTTCGCCAGATTTTTCATAATCCACTAGTTCACTTTCATTGTCAAAGTCACCTGAAGTTAGTTCGTCATCGGAAGAAAACGGTTTTTGAATATCTTCCTCAGAAGAGCCTAATTCATCAACAGACTCCCCTTCAGAAGAATGCTCTTGGTCAGATATTCCCTCGTCTTCTTCAGTCGATTTTCCCTGTCTTGCTTCAAAATTATCGAAGAAATCAAGACCATCTAACAATCCACCAATGGCGTCAAACTCATCTCGTGCATGTATTTTCTTATTTTTACCTTTCAAACCCAATTTCTTCGCATAATACTCCATTTCCATTTCATCCCTCCTCATAGCTTCACGTTCCGCAGGCGTCAATGGACGTTCCACATTTGATTCTTTCCCATTAGCTTTAGAAGACTTTTTTGTATGTGTTGTCGTCTCTCTGGTCCTTTTGGAGTCTTTCAACGCCTTCAAAGCAGTTATCGTCTCTTCAGCAGTCATATTAGGCTCATGATCTTCCACCGATGCATCATCAAAACTTTCTGATCCTTCAGCTAACTCCTCGAAATCACCCGATGATAATTCATCATCAGATGAAAAGGGTAGCTCTGAGGCCTCTGCATGTGGCAGATTATGATTCTTTAAACCTTCTTTCCCTTTGGAAGCAGAATTACGACCATTAGTTTTGTGGCTACTTTTTTTTTCTTGCCTCTGCTGTTTCCTTGCCTCCCTTCTGCTAAGCTGAACCTTGGCATTCCTTTTCTTACGTCTTCCTAACTGAAAACGTTCACCACTGGTATTCCCATTACTCCTTAGCTCATCCAGAAGTACTCCAGGTAGTCTAATTCCATGCTTGCTTGCCATTGAAGTTTTGGTCTGACTTGTCTGTTCATGCCTTGAAATGTTGATGTTAAAACATTTGCCCATCGCTCATCGCTCAAAATTTTCATTATTTCGGACTCTGAAGAAACATTGTGAAGTGTACAATCCACAAAGCGTAAAGCCACATATATTTGGTTAAAGGTGGCTCTAAGATGTCCCGTAAATTTGATTTGAAGACTATTGCTGATCTCTCAGTGCTAGTGGGCACTGGTATATCGTTGTACTACCTAGTGAGCAGATTATTAAACGATGTTGAAGCTGGACCCCTATCGGGCAGATCGAAAGAATCCAAGAGCAGACAACTCTCGCAGTGGCAGAAACTTGTGACCAAGAGACCTGAGTTAGCGAAAGTTGATTTGAACTCTTACGAACAAAGTGTCTTATCTTCGGTCATTACTTCAGATGAGCTAGACATTTCATTTGAAGACATAGGGGGACTGGACGCCATCATTGCAGACTTACACGAGAGCGTTGTTTATCCCCTCATGATGCCTGAAGTTTACACGGAAAATCCTCTACTACAAGCTCCAAGTGGTGTCTTACTTCATGGTCCACCAGGTTGTGGTAAAACCATGCTCGCCAAAGCACTCGCTAATGAAAGTGGTGCAAACTTCATTTCGATTAGGATGTCACAGATTATGGATAAATGGTATGGTGAATCAAATAAAATTGTTGACGCAATGTTTTCCCTGGCCAACAAACTGCAGCCCTGTATGATCTTCATCGACGAGATAGATTCCTTCCTGAGAGAACGTGCTGCTACAGACCATGAAGTGACGGCGATGCTCAAGGCAGAATTCATGACACTATGGGATGGTCTAGTAGGGAATGGCAGAGTGATGATAGTCGGAGCCACCAATAGAATTGGCGACATAGATAGTGCGTTTTTGAGGAGGCTTCCTAAAAGGTTTTACATTTCTACTCCAAATAAAGAGCAACGGCTCAGAATTTTAAGAGTGCTACTGAAGGACACTAAAATCGACGATGAAAATTTTGATTTAGACGCTATTGCTGCTGGAACCAGTGGTCTATCGGGTTCGGACTTGAAAGAGCTTTGTAGGGAAGCAGCACTAAATGCTGCCAGAGAATATATTAGGTTAAAAAGGGAGCTTATGGCAAATCTCAAGAAGGAAAGTTTAGGCGATATCTCAGTTGAAATGAGACCTCTAAGAACGACTGATTTTGCTGCACATTTAAAACTGGATGCCCAGCAACCTATTCAATCGGTATCATTGGATTGACGAAAAAACGGATATTCTCGCGCATACACTAATCTTTTACATATATATACATATCAATGTATTCATAACTCTTGTAATTTAGTCTTTTGATTTTCTACGTCGCTTATAAATACCCTCGATGTTAGATCCTTGGATAAAAGCGTGTCGTAGATCCAGGCTGAAAACAGAGGAAAATGACTAACTCGCAGCCTCAAGAGGGTCTTTCCGGCAGGAAGATTATTTACGATGAAGCTGGTAAGCCGTAAGTTCGTTCCATATCATTAGTGCAAGTTAAGATAGAATACTAACGAGAGCATCATAGCTGTCGCTCCTGCAACACTTTGCTAGATTTCAAATTTGCAACGGGCAAAATATCACCCAAACATGCTGACAGTGTCGAGTCTGCCACAATGCATGGCAACTCTGTTGAAAAGATTCCCCATTCGAAAACCTACTTGAAAACTGACCCACCCGACGTTGAGCAGCTGGGCAAATCTTCTTGGAATTTGCTCCACACAATCTCTGCAAGCTATCCCTCCAAGCCGTCAGAACTTCAGAAATCAGAAATGAAGGAGTTTTTACGAATATTTTCTCATATATACCCTTGCTCGTGGTGTGCAACAGATTTTGAGCAGTATATTAAAGATCACGCACCTAAACTAGACTCAAAAGACGAATTTGGTAGATGGATGTGTGAAGCACACAATGAAGTGAATACAAAGTTAAACAAAGAGACATTTGATTGCAATTTTTGGCAACAAAGGTGGAAGGATGGCTGGGACGAATGAATCTTGCACATAACAAAAAAAAAAGTATTACACTAGTCATTACTACACTCTAAGTACACCTCAATTATCACTTTTTGTCGTTAAAAATACATAGTCAAAGTTGCTTCACGAAAATTGGTTCAGATCTAAAGGTACGCTTGAACCTTTGCCGCTGGGATAAAGTTTTGTTTTACCTTGGAACATTGGGGGTTTAGGTATTTGAGATGCATTGACCCACCTAAACCTTGAATCGTTAATATATGTTTTGCCATTTTTTACTTTGCCACTCGAAGATCGCGAGGCATTAATGGTAACCGCCCCGACATCAACCTCAGGAGAATTGGTATGTTCATTAGTGTTACGTCTTAGCACAGAGGAGCCCGACGAAAATAATCTTTGCTTGAAGCTTGCGCCCGTTTCACCAGAGGATGAATTGCCAGAGGATTTGGGCATCTGTGGAGGAGGAGGCGGTGCTTTCATACTAGCCTGTTGTGAGAAGGAAGAAGAATTCGAAATAGGAGGTGGAGGGGGTGAAGCAGGCATCTTAGGAGCACCTGCATCTGGCAGAGGTGGTGCAGACAAAGGAGGGGGAGTAGGTGGTAGAGGTGGTGCTGATGGTGGGGACTGGGTCAGTGAAGTGCTGGGTGATGTAGCCATCGCACTTCCTTGGCGTTTGTGCCTTATTGAAGAGGCGATATCACTTAAGAAACCGTTGCCACCATCGGATGAGTCTCCACGTCTGGGGGGAGGTGCCGATGGAATCGATGGCGATGGTACTGCTGGAACTGGTGGTGCAGATGGAGAAGGTATCGATGAGACACGAGATGAGACATTCTTGGGAGGTTTTTGCGATTTAGAAGATGTCTTCAAAGGTACGGGAGGCGCTGTTGCAGCAGGTAGAGGTGGAGCAGCAGTAGCAGGGCTAGAAGGAGGGCCACTATTATGTTGATGTTTTAGTTTAGTTTGAATTTCACTTAAAAATGACATGCCACCTGCAGATGAATCAGTCTTGGGTATGCTGGGAGATGCTGCAGATGTTGTATCTTCAGCAGCGGCATCTCCTTGCTCCACTTTAGTGCTGTAGTCTGACCTGCCATCTACAACAAATCTATCGTCTCTTTTCTTCTGGATCTCAGCGAGAAATGGTAGTGCACCACCTGATGTGGGAGCAGCTTCCTTTTTTGTAGGTTTCCTTGTACTTCTTACAGCGGTGGGAGCTCCTAGTGAAGATGGAGCTGGCGCTGGTGGCGCTGGTGGTGCTGGTGGTGCTGGTGGTGCTGGTGGTGCTGGTGGTGCTGGTGGTGCTGGTGGTGCTGGTGGTGCTGATGGTGCTGGTGGTGCTGGTGGTGCTGGTGGTGCTGGTGGTGCTGGTGGTGCCGGTGGTGCTGGAGGCGCAGCTCGAGCACCTGCTGCCGAAGGAAGTGGTGGAGCCATTGGGGGCGCGGAAGGAATACTTGTGCCGCTCTCAGATTTTTTTACGGACTTCAATCTTGCTGGCCTCCCAGAGGGTATCTTTGGTACGCTATATTGGGATGATGACGCCGGCCTTGAAGTAGGTAACTTCGGTGCCGATGCTTGAGGCACAGGAGGAGCTGCCGAAGGCAAAGGAGGGGCACTTGCCATTGGTGGCGGTTCCGATGCTGGAGCTGAAGAAGCAGATGAGGGGTTGTTTGTATCCTCTGTTGCGCCTCTGTCGGATCTTCTGGCATTTATCTCTGCTAGAAATGGCAAGCCGCTTGACACTGGTGGTGCAGGAGCTGTAATTTCTGAGGAAGTAGAGGTAGCATGGAACATGGCAGGTGGTGGTGGCGTTGGAGGCGGAGGAGGTGCAGGAGTTGATGGTGCAGAAGGGACTGGCGGCGCGGAAGCAACAGGAGGCGGTGGGGCCCCTGTTGGAATTGGAGGTGCCAATGAATTCGGAGGCGTGGGAGCGCCTTCTGATACAGTTTTTTTGTACATGCTACTCCGCTTCGGTCTAACACTGGGAATAGATGGAGCTGGAGCGATTGGTACTTGCGGAGCTGTAGGAGGACGAGGACGGGTTGGAACCCCAGAGGGAGGCCTGGGTGCCCTGGGTCGATCTGAGGGTGACTTTGGTATAGGCGGTGCACCGACCGCAGGAGCATTAGGCGCAGACGCTTTCTTATTAACCGGTTTTAGTTTCGAGATACCACCGGCTAGAATATCACCTAGTTGCGGCCCTCCAGTAGGGACTGGGGGAGCAGAGGAGACAGCAGATGTTGGAGCAGGGCCGCTACCACCGCTAGATTGGCCAGCGAAGCCGCTGCCTCCAACTTGCGGAGCACTTCTATCGTTTGTCTCAGCCTTTTTTAATCTGGCACCTTTCCTGATGTCACCAAGCAATGCGTCTCTACCTTGCATTATAGAGGCACCCGGTTTGGGTGCTGATGATCCAGCACCCAACCCAGGAGGTGGAGGTGGAGGTGGAGGTGGTGCTGGCATGATTCCGACCAGTCTTGGTATTGATCTGCCCAAACCATTGTCATGCCCTTAGATCTTCGTTCTATTCAGGTAGTTTCGAAATATTCCCCCTTTCTTGAATATTCGTCCATAGTGATGTTATTTTGGTATATAACTGACATGATTTTCATAATTTGCATATTTTTATTAATTCTAAAAGTTTTCTTGAGCGCACCAAGTTTTCTTGGGCGAACCAAGTTTTCTTGTCTCGATAGTGAGAACGTGCTCAAGCCTGGATCTGGCAGTCGCCGGATTAAGGAGTTGAGCACTATGCGTTCAGGCCTCTTCGAAGATCCTTGGACTTTGGTGCAAGTGCCTGTGGTCCAGGGATTCAAAGCGAGGCCCAGAGGAAATGTGTGTATTGTTTTACCTTTTAACGGTGCCTCATTGGGCTTGGTTTGGGAGGTAAGTCTTTAAATTGACTCAGCTCCTTCTGCCCAATGATACAATTGTAATGTCTGAACATCTTGCGTGAGCTTCAGTGAGTCCTAGCATTAGTTGAATTTCACTACGGACATTAGTTTGCTATATTCAAGCTTTTACTATGCTCTATAATATCCAGCAAGGGAGGGCCCCACTCCGGTCTGCCTTTGTACTTTCCCAACACGTCATTCATGCCCGTGATTGCTTCCTTCAGCTCTTTCACTATCTTAGGTTGGCTGTAAAAATTGTTCACCAAGAACTGATCCTTGAAGTTCCACAGATAGGTTCTTACGCCAAATACAGTAACGTCTCTGTCGTCTGGTGTATCGAATTTGATGAGGGTCTGCCTTTCTGACCTGTAATGGACATCTTTTCCATCGTTTAACTCTTCTATAGTGCGGGCCCTGGAGTCCGTGAACTTCCGCTGCACATAGAGTTTGTTATGGTTTTGGAAGGTGTAGTTTACCCTGTTGGCAAGTGTATGTGGTTTCAATCTTGAAAAGAATTTATTCATCTGTGATTGCAGATCTCTTTTATACTCTGGAACGGGTCCATGTATTAATGTTAGAGGTTTTAAAAACCTGTTACGAGGGTTGAAACCAGCGGCAAATGCAAAAAGGCCAGAGTTTAGGATGTATTCGCCATTGTATTGTTTGGCGATATTTGGAGACAACAGCAGCAGGTCGTCCTCTACCAGACGACTCATTGCCAAGATCAGCTCATGCGCGCGTCTTGTCCTGTCACATGAGATGAGAACTCTGTAGCCGATTTCATCCTCCAAGACTTCGAGATCTTCAGTCAGTCTATCGGGAATAATGCCAGAATTGAAACATGCGTAATTGATGCACTGAGATGTATCATTGGCAAGCTGCAAATACTGGACGGGATCGACAGGGTGATATTCTTGCATTATTGCATTGAACAGCGCACCAGCGGTCTCGCCTGGGCTAAGAACGACCTGGAAGTACTGAGGGAATCTGCAAGTCAGATAGCTGACTACATTGGTATAAAGTTCGCAGAGTGCCTTATCCGCATGCTCAACGTCCTCTTGAGTTATTATAACCCTCGCATCCATACCCTCCTCTGGAACTCCCTCAGTGGCTGCAGTATGAATCATGACAGGATCCAAATGGTATACCACATCCTCATACTCCGTCTCCAAAATCTGCCACTTCTTTAAAATTCTTTCTTTATAGGTCTTATCGAGCACGAACCAGTGGGTGAGTGGAATTGTAGTGATACCCATTGTAAGACGGTGTTCTCCTGGTTTGAAAGGCTTATAAGGGTACGGTTCGGTCTCATCCCATGGCTTATAGCTTTCTTTCTCCTCCTCCTGGATGGGAGTAACTTGGTCGATCATAGGCTTGATTGCTTGCCATTTTGATGGCACCGCAGTGGCAGACTCGTCTGCTTTGAAGGGATCGCCAGCATTTAGCCCTTTTTTACTTTGTTGCAAGTCCTTATATAGCAACCAGAGCATCCAAACCAACGCGGGTGTGGTAACCTGCTTGCCCAAAAACAGGCTTAAATCAATGCCTTCCATCTTGGCGATTCCATCGCCATAGGACAGATTTAATCCGAATTTGTGCATCCTCCTATATATATACATTCGATCTTGCGATATTACGTTCTTATCGGCCTGCAAATAAGCGGCGGGACCCGAATTCCGATGTCACGATTGCTTGGTGAATCCTTTCATCTCGAGTTGTAATTGCGAAGCAGCCTCGGCTGTTTTGGTGATAATGCTAACTAGTATAGGCACTCTTTTGCGACTCTCTACGAGATCGTTTCGGCCCTCTTGTATGACTACGAAGCAGGTAAGTCTATTCCATTGATGCAACTCCCCTCGGTCCTGCTTCTCAGTCGCTTTCTTACATATCTCTAGAATGCTTAGCATCTTTTGGATGTGCGGGCCGTAGGCAAATATGCACGTCACCGGTGAGGAATCATTGTTCAATTTCTCCACAGCCTGCTTAATGTTATCGTTCTTCGTCACTTTGCGAAAGCTTATCTCGGGTACATCATCTACGGGACTGTTAAGCATATCAGGAACTACATGATCCTGGACGAACTGCAGACATTGGGACTGGCTAGGTAAATGCAATCCGGTATCTCTGTTACAATATTCTACGCGCGACATCTGAGAGAGCGCTAATTACAGACAGTGTCAAGACCGAGAGAGAATGGCTAATCTCTCCTTACTCAGAACTCATATTCCCCTTCGAATATTTTTTGCAAAAAATGAGCGATGTATTATTATTACTTGCTGAAAAAGTTATTTTTCATTTTTTTTTTTTCATAGCTTTCAAGTGACTGCCCTCCGTACCTTTTCATTTTTTGCTTGGAAAATATTTTGAAATAACTTGGAAAAAACTTGGAGAAGCACGCGAAACGACGCACTGACTCGACAACGCAACTCCGCTGACGCACCCTCAGATTCTGAACTCGAGTGCTTGACAAAAATTGATCAAGGCCAGTGATGACTTCGACCTGTTAGTTGCTACGATTATTGAAAAAACCCCACGAAACCTTTAAACATCCTGCAGACGCACTAAAAGTTTGAAATGGGAGGCCTTCGTGAAAAGAAAGTTGAATACTTCGCTAAATTGAGAGAGTACCTGGAGGAGTACAAGTCCATCTTTGTGGTTGGTGTGGACAATGTCTCCTCTCAGCAGATGCACCAGGTCAGAAAGGCCCTAAGAGGCAAGGGTGTCATCTTGATGGGTAAGAACACCATGGTTAGAAGAGCCATCAGAGGTTTCCTAGCTGACTTGCCAGACTACGAGAAATTGTTGCCATTTGTCAAGGGTAACGTTGGTTTCGTTTTCACCAACGAGTCCTTGAAGGACATCAAGGAGATCATTATCTCCAACAAGATCGCTGCCCCTGCTAGACCAGGTGCAGTGGCTCCAGATGACATCTGGGTTACCGCCATGAACACTGGTATGGAACCTGGTAAGACCTCTTTCTTCCAGGCCTTGGGTGTCCCCACTAAGATTGCCAGAGGTACCATTGAGATTGTCTCTGATGTGAAGGTTGTTGAGGCTGGTAACAAGGTCGGTCCTTCCGAGGCTTCTTTGTTGAACTTGTTGAACATCTCTCCTTTCACTTTCGGTTTGGTGATCTCTCAAGTTTACGACAATGGCCAGGTTTTCCCAGCTACCATCTTGGACATCACCGATGAGGAGTTGGTTGGCCACTTTGTCTCTGCTGTTAACACCATTGCTTGTGTATCGTTGGCTATTGGCTACCCAACTTTGCCATCTGTTGGCCACTCTATCCTCAACACCTACAAGGACTTGTTGGCCGTCGCTGTCGCTTCCAAGTATGTGTACCCAGAGATCGAGGAGTTGCTTGACAGAATCGAGAACCCTGACAAGTACGCTGCTGCTGCTCCAGCTGCATCTGCTAACGCCGGTGCTGCTGAGGAGGAGTCGAAGCCTGCTGAGGAGGAAGACGAGGAAGAGGAAGACGATGACATGGGCTTCGGTCTATTCGATTAAGCAAATTTAGCATAGTGGTATCATTATCAGTATATGTATTTTGTTAATTGGGATTTTTCTCATTTTTGTAGATTGTGTCAGTAATTTTCTGTCGCGCGCCAGAGAATAAAATAAAAAAATAAATTAATTCACAAAATTACTGTACGATACAACAAACTCTATAGCGAGTAGCAAATCTACGAAGCCAAAATGACCTTAAGCTTGCGAGCAATTAATAGCCCTGAAATCCGCTTATTAAATTACAGCCATTTCTCCAAAATTTCGATTTTGAATGATACTTCGCAAAGCGAAAATAAGTTGATCCTCGACTGCTCGATTCGACAAGCATTTGACAAGCCGCAGAGGGTCCTTGAGGATTACGAGGGGGAAAATTGGAGTGAGGCAGTCTGCAGTCCAAGAACGAAAAACTCGGGGAAATCTCTAAATATTGACAGCGACAGTGTTTTAAACTTTTCACTAGCGTCGGTGCCTAAAATGAGCAACATGGACAGTGACCTACAGCTGTTCACTCCGCCTGTCATTGGCGACAATCATCAATTAACTCTGGAAGAATTGAATGCATACGTATCTCTGCTACGCGAGGATTTTGCCCAGGTGGAACTGGGCGAGAATCTTACCGTGAAAGTGGGAGTGGAGTTCATTCCACAAACTGTGAAACTCAATCAGGCTCTAACGCGATTTAATAATGACCCCAAGGGAAAGGCAACTACTAAATGCGTACTGAAGTTTGTGGACTTATGCAATAAACTAATCAAAGAGGTCTGGTTGCCCACCCTCAGTGAATGCAACGCCGTCATGAAAACCACTTTGCAAACTCTGGAACAGTATAGAGACCAATATATAAAAGTGGAGCTGAAAAGTAAACCAGAGGGCCAACTTGATTTAGTCGTGCGGGAGTGGTCGATGTTAAACTATTTTCCAGCCGTTTTAGTAAAATCATTAAATTTTAAAGTTTTGTTTGGACGCGCCCACATTGTTCATGCCCAGGACAGGGAGAGCGTTCAGACCCATGAGCTCAACAAAATACTATTTGTTACTATGGCGCTAGAGGTTAGCAAAACCTTCATTAAAATAATGGGAGTTTTGATCGAGTTGGATGCATGTAAGTTCCTCGACAATACCTTGGTTACGCAAGTGATGACTATATTACTGGAATACACAGTTGAAACATACACCGGAGAGATAATGATTGGCATAGATCAAGTGGTCAAAATTTGGATCACAGAAAAATCCAAGACGGACCCACATTGTAAACCCTTCGTGCACCAATGGGTTCGAGGAATATTGTACGACTATAAAATGAGATTCCACAACGACATGTCTACATTTACATTCAGCTCTGAAGACGAAGAACAGGTGGCAGAGTTGATGTTTGACAAGTGCGATCTGGGCAAAATATTTGTGGAAGAGATATTGAGATTTACTCAGACCGAAAAGGAGGAATCACCCGCACTTGAAAATACTATCGGCTGGCTAACAATTTTCAGGGACGATTGCGGGGCAACTTCGGCCTTATCAGATGAAACTTGTAATTCGCAGCTTGAACACACGGCATTGCTCAGCCTCGAGCGTCCCCGAGCTGTCGGTGCGGCTCCTTGTTCCGTGCACAGCGTTCGTACCCAATATACGAAGAGAGCAGCTGTCAAGGAATGGGCCCATAATAACAAGGTAAGGATTTCGGATGAGTTTAATAAGATTAAACAAAAATTTAATGCTTTTTTCAATATGCACAGCCAGCCTGCGATGATTACCTCAGTACGCTACTACAATGCCGTCGCCAGCCTACAGTCGCGCCGGATGCCATTCCCGGGTGACACGACTACTTTTCGAGAGGAGCAGCGCGCCCAAATGGAAAAACTGACCCGCAAGATGTATAAAACAGAGAAAAGGGGGAAGAGGAAGAGAGACGCATTAAGAGTAATAATTAGCTAAAAACATCGTATTTTAAAGACTTCTGTTTATCAACTTATTTTTTTCTTTATTTTTTTTTTTTTTTGTCATAGAGCAATTGATAACATTGCCTCGCTTCGTCCTTCTCCGTCGCAAACATTAGCACTAAACCCGCTCCGCTTTGCTTATTAACAACTACTCATAACAAATGTGGAGCGTGGCGGACTCTTCGAAATCTACCCCTCTAGGACACCCTCTTGGGTTCCACCCGTCGCCCTTGTGAGTTTTTCCGCAGTGAAGTAATGCGCCTTGAGGGGCACGAGTTCTTGACAATTCAAAAATTAGCCGGAAATCTTCTGGATATAAAGATACTTGAAAATCAAAGACGAATAGATAGGATAAGGAGCAAGGAAAACACAAGCAACACACGGTTTAGAACACTTTTAAATAACTGTTGGTAATCTGATGCACAACAAGGTGGTAGGCTCTGTAGCTGTGCGTCATCATTTGATCAAATCATTACCATTAGGCAAGAAAGCCGTTAAAGGGTTCCCACTAATACAGTTTGCACGCTACCATCATCCACATGGAAAACGCAACCAGGTGAAGTTGTTTTCGGATACAGCTCACAAGGACCCACCCACGGGGCCCCTGTTTGACCACCACAACAACACTTTTGAGACTACAACGTCTCAGGGCAAGTACGGCTCGACGGAGGTCTTAAACAAGCATCTGCTCTCCGATCAGATACCCTCTGTGCAGCTGGCATATGATGTAATCACGGAGAATACGAGCCAGTTCGATAAGGAAAAATCCTCGATTATCATACTCCATGGTCTGTTCGGCAACAGGCAGAACAACAGGACCATCGGTCGCGAACTAAACGAACTGCTGGAGCGGGACGTGTACCTGCCAGACCTCAGAAACCATGGGCAATCTCCCCATATTGGGAGGCAGGATTATCCCTCTATGGCGCTAGATGTGGAAAGGTTCATCCGGGAACGCATAATGACCCACAAGGATGCCAAGAAGCCCATTATCGTTGGACACTCCATGGGGGCCAAGGTGGCCATGAGCGTGGCTTTGAGGAAGCCGGAGCTGTGCTCCATGCTTGTCAGCCTAGACAACGCTCCCGTGGCAACCCCCCCCATGAACGCTTTTCCGCGCTACGTGAGAAAACTGCTGCAAATCATCAACAACCCGGATGTGAACACTGTACAGCAGGCAGACGAGCAACTGAAAGAGGTCGAGTCCTCTATTATTGTAAGACGCTTCCTCATCACCGTTTTACAAAGAGTGAAAGACGAGGAGTCTGGCAAGTGGCGCTTCAAATCCAGGATACCCCTGGGAATCCTCAACGATGCCATCGTGAAGGGCAACATGTCCAACTGGGAGTTCAATCCATGGGTGCACCGCTTTGCAGGTCCGGCCCTCTTCATAAGAGCTACGAAGTCTCACTACATTGCAGATGAGTACCTTGCTGACGTGGGCAACTTCTTCCCCAACTTTGAAATCAGAGACATCGATGCGGGACACTGGGTAAACGCAGAGAAGCCTCACGAGTGTGTTCGTGACATAGTCGAGTTTGTTGAAAGGCACGAGGATGAGCTTAAGGCTGAGTCTAGGTAGGATATACATATATGGTTATGTTGCCACTTGGGTTTTGACAAGGGTGCAGCATACCATTATTTTTCTAGTAGTATGTTTTAGTTTATTTGCAGGTATAATGATTACTCCATGAATTTTTTTTTTAGGGGGATAGGTGTTTATATGTGTGGATATGTGTACGCTGTGTTCAATACTGAAATTTCAGTTCTGAACAACTTAGAATTAGCCGCTGACCAAGATTATTTCATTAGGCCAGAATCCTAACTTGACTCATGCCGTTGGTACCTATTTTAACATCTTGCTTCGTATCATGTGTGTATCATGCTAGCAAAATAAGGGACGCGGCTCGTATCGGGAACACGCGACTGTGAGCCACTGAATGTATCTTAAAGGCCCATAGCAAGAACAAAACGTAAAATGAGGAATTTAATTACCCAAAGTTTTCACGTCACCCTAAATTTGAGGCTTACGCGTCTTAGTCACGTGGGCTACACGGGTCTTGGCTGATTTATTTTTAGCTCAAGGAATGTTTGCTACGAGCTTTTCTAGGAGAATTAAGCAGTTTTGCCCATTTTGCTTTCCGTATTGGGAAGTTACCGGCCCCCGGATCTAACGTTTTTCGCGATGCCATGATGAGATTTAAGAATACCAACAGGGCAGTGCAGAGTGTTTTGATCCTTTACCCACCACTACATTAAACAGGATACTCTCAAGGTTCTCTCCTGGCTAGCAAAACAGGCCTGCAAGTCAAGCTACTGTGTGAGAATACCAGACCTGCGTTGAAGGCTTGAACTGTCGCAATAGGTTGGAACTACCAGCGCGAGGAAGGACAAGGAGAAGAAAAAATAAAGAAAAGTATGTTGATTTGTTTTTCTCTTTAAAACACTTTTGCCACTAGGATGCTATGGGGACGAATAAGGACATAAAATGGAGCAAAATCCGTTAAGGGCGATGGGCAGATGATCTGGTTAACGCGTCAGGAAGCGACTCTGCAGCGGGACGCGTAAACGCGTAAACGCGTAAACGCGTGGACGCGCTGCGCTCTGCGATGCCGTCTGAGGAGACGCGTAAGAAAACGCGAACGTTTTCTCAGATGGGAAGCGTCTGTGCCGAATCAGGAAACATATTTCTCTCGCACAGAGACCGCCCCAGAAGCAAACCAGATCGCAGAGAAACACCAGCAGAAGCAGGCGCAGAGAAAGCGTGAAAAGTTTGATATTTCGCGGGAAACCTAGACCTCCAGTTTTAATATAATAGCTAACACCACTGGCAGGCTCATTATCAAACACGAACCACTGCTTTGCATATTTTTGCGTACCTGTTTGAAATAAAAACCAGAGAATTCTGTCCTCTCTTTCTTCTTCTCGAGGACAAGCAACTTTTTTTTTTTGTTTGCCTGGTTATTCTCGTCGCTCAGGCTAACCATCTCATCAACCCCACCCTGCACGTTGGTTCAGTGGCTTGTGTGTTTTATTTCCAAGCTTCACGCGTAGCAGTCTACTAACTCCGAAGATTATAGAAAGCAGGATTTGCTAGTTTGATCGGATCAACCACTGCACTAGTCGCGACAGGCGGAATACCAAAAGTAAAAGTTGACGGAATCAGGAAAATAGACCGAACGAAATTACACCGCATTAGCTAGTATTCCTTAGAAAAAAGCACGACCGAAACATGTCTTACGGTCAACCGAACGATAACCAAGTCCCATACGAGGAAGACATGGGTGGTTACGCTCAGTACAATCAAGGCTACGCAGAGCCTGTGTACGATGAGTATGGCCAGCCTGTCTACCCGGATGGATCCTATTATGACCCCAATGCAATGGGGGGAGACCCCTACGCTCAGTCCTCTATTGGCCCCTATGATGACCAGACGATGGATTACGCGTCCGGTTACTACAATCAACCCCGCGGACCCGCTATGGGGGAGAATTTCTCCGACTTCAGTAGCTATGGCCCACCGGGAACCCCCGGCTACGACGCTTATGGTGGCGGTGGTGCATACACTCCATCCCAGATGTCCTTTGGTGAACCAGGATCGTCTGGGGCATCCACTCCACTTTACGGTGGTGAAGGATACGATCCACAAGCCATCGCGATGGCTCTTCCTAACGAGCCATACCCTGCTTGGACAGCAGACAATCAGTCACCTGTTACCATTGAGCAAATTGAAGATATCTTTATCGATTTGACAAACAAGCTGGGATTCCAGAGAGACTCAATGAGAAACATGTTTGACCATTTTATGACCCTTCTAGATTCAAGATCGTCGAGAATGTCACCCGAGCAGGCTCTACTGTCTGTGCACGCCGATTACATCGGTGGTGACACAGCTAACTACAAAAAATGGTACTTTGCTGCTCAGCTCGACATGGATGACGCCGTTGGATTCAGGAACATGCAGCTGGGCAAACTCTCAAGAAAGGCCAGAAAAGCAAAGAAGAAGAATAAGAAAGCGATGGAGGAGGCCACTAATGCTGAAGAAACTGAGGCTACATTGAACCAGTTAGAAGGTGACACCTCGCTGGAGGCTGCTGACTTCAGATGGAAGGCCAAGATGAACGAATTGCAACCTTTGGAGAAAGTGCGCCAGGTGGCTCTTTACCTGCTATGTTGGGGTGAAGCTAACCAGGTGAGGTTTACTTCCGAATGTTTGTGTTTCATCTACAAGTGTGCCTCGGACTACTTGGATTCTCCCTTGTGTCAACAGCGCATGGAACCAATGCCCGAGGGTGACTATTTGAATAGGGTCATCACTCCCCTGTACCGTTTCATTAGAGACCAAGTCTATGGTATTGTTGATGGCAGATTCGTCAAACGTGAAAAGGACCACAACAAAGTCATAGGTTATGATGATGTCAACCAATTGTTTTGGTATCCCGAAGGGATTGCAAAGATTGTGTTTGAGGACGGTACCAGATTGATCGATATGCCATCAGAAGAACGTTATGGTCGTCTAGGTGATGTCGTCTGGGAGAACGTCTTCTTCAAGACTTTCAAAGAAACTAGGACCTGGCTTCATTTGGTCACCAATTTCAACCGTATTTGGGTGATCCACGCTACTGTCTTCTGGATGTACACCGCATACAGTGCACCTACTTTCTACACTCATAACTATCAACAACTGGTCAACAACCAACCTCTGGCAGCCTACAGATGGGCCTCCGCAGCTCTTGGTGGTACTTTGGCCAGTGTCATCCAAATTTTTGCCACCATATGTGAATGGAGCTTTGTTCCCCGTAAGTGGGCCGGTGCTCAACACTTGTCTCGTCGTTTCTGGTTTCTGTGCTTAATTTTGGGTGTCAATCTAGGCCCCATTATCTTTGTGTTTGCCTACGACAGTAGGACTGTCCAATCTGAAGCTGCCCATGCAGTCGCTGCGGTTATGTTTTTTGTCGCAGTTGGTACGTTTTTGTTCTTCGCCATCATGCCCCTCGGTGGATTATTCACTTCTTACATGAATAAAAGAACCAGAAAGTATGTGGCATCCCAGACATTCACTGCTTCATTTGCACCCTTAAAAGGATTGGATATGTGGCTATCCTATTTAGTTTGGGTCACTGTCTTTGCCGCCAAGTATTCTGAATCTTACTACTTTTTGATTCTTTCTTTGAGAGACCCTATTAGAATCTTATCCACTATGACAATGAGATGCACAGGTGAATATTGGTGGGGAGCTAAGCTCTGTAGGCAGCAAGGTAAGATCGTTTTGGGTCTTATGATAGCTACGGACTTCATCCTGTTCTTCCTGGATACTTATTTGTGGTACATTTTGGTCAATGTGATATTCTCTGTCGGCAGATCCTTCTGGTTGGGTATTTCCATTCTGACTCCATGGAGAAATATCTTCTCTAGATTGCCAAAGAGAATTTACTCCAAAATCTTGGCTACTACTGACATGGAGATCAAATACAAACCTAAGGTTTTGATCTCTCAGGTTTGGAATGCTATCGTCATTTCTATGTACAGAGAGCATTTGCTAGCCATCGACCATGTCCAGAAATTATTGTACCACCAGGTGCCCTCTGAAATCGAGGGTAAGAGAACGTTGAGAGCCCCCACTTTCTTCGTCTCTCAGGATGATAATAACTTTGACACGGAGTTTTTCCCCCGTAACTCTGAAGCTGAACGTCGTATATCCTTCTTTGCCCAATCTCTAGCTACTCCTATTCCTGAACCATTGCCCGTGGACAACATGCCTACTTTTACCGTCATGACTCCTCACTACTCCGAAAGAATCTTGCTGTCATTAAGAGAGATTATCCGTGAAGATGACCAGTTCTCCAGAGTTACCTTGCTAGAATATTTGAAGCAATTGCATCCCGTTGAGTGGGACTGTTTTGTGAAAGATACCAAAATTCTGGCCGAAGAAACTGCTGCTTACGAAGGTAATGACGAAAACATGGAGGGTAAAGAAGATGCGCTTAAGTCTCAAATCGACGATTTGCCTTTCTACTGCATTGGTTTCAAGTCTGCCGCCCCTGAATATACTTTGCGTACCCGTATCTGGGCTTCGCTAAGGTCTCAGACTTTGTACCGTACTGTATCTGGTTTTATGAACTACTCGAGAGCAATCAAGTTGCTGTACCGTGTAGAAAATCCTGAAATTGTCCAAATGTTTGGCGGAAATGCTGAAGGTTTGGAAAGAGAATTGGAAAAAATGGCTAGAAGAAAGTTCAAATTATTGGTCTCTATGCAGAGGTTGACTAAGTTCAAGCCCCATGAATTGGAGAACGCTGAGTTCTTGTTGAGAGCCTATCCTGACTTGCAAATTGCCTACTTGGATGAAGAGCCTCCTGAAAACGAAGGCGACGAACCAAAGATTTACTCTGCTTTGATCGATGGTCATTGTGAATTGTTGGAGAACGGCCGCAGAAGACCAAAGTTTAGAATTCAGTTGTCTGGTAATCCTATTCTTGGTGATGGTAAGTCTGATAACCAAAACCATGCTTTGATTTTTTACAGAGGTGAATACATCCAATTGATCGATGCTAACCAGGATAACTATCTGGAAGAGTGTCTCAAAATCAGATCGGTTTTGGCAGAATTTGAAGAATTGAACGTGGAACAGGTTAATCCATATGCCCCTGACTTGAAATATGAAGAACAGAACACGAACCATCCTGTTGCTATTGTCGGTGCTAGAGAGTACATTTTCTCCGAGAACTCAGGTGTTCTTGGTGATGTCGCCGCTGGTAAGGAACAGACTTTTGGTACTTTGTTTGCACGTACTTTGTCTCAAATCGGTGGTAAGCTTCACTATGGTCATCCGGATTTTGTGAATGCAACATTTATGATCACTAGAGGTGGTGTTTCTAAGGCACAAAAGGGTTTACACTTGAACGAAGATATTTACGCCGGTATGAACGCATTGCTACGTGGTGGCCGTATTAAGCACTGTGAATATTACCAGTGTGGTAAAGGTAGAGATCTTGGTTTTGGCACGATTTTGAATTTCACTACGAAAATTGGTGCTGGTATGGGCGAGCAGATGTTATCCCGTGAATACTACTACCTAGGTACCCAACTCCCTATTGATCGATTCCTCTCTTTTTACTTTGCGCACCCTGGATTCCACTTGAACAACTTGTTTATTCAATTGTCCTTGCAGCTGTTCATGTTGACCCTCGTCAACATGAACTCTTTGGCCCACGAAGCAATTATGTGCATTTATGACAGAAATAAGCCCATTACAGATGTTCTATACCCAATCGGTTGTTACAACTTATCTCCTGTTGTGGACTGGACTAGGCGTTACACATTATCTATTTTCATTGTGTTTTGGATTGCCTTTGTCCCTATCGTTGTGCAAGAATTGATTGAACGTGGGTTGTGGAAGGCAACTCAAAGATTCTTCCGTCACATATTATCCCTGTCTCCTATGTTTGAAGTGTTTGCTGGTCAAATCTACTCTGCTGCTTTGCTAAGTGATATGTCTGTTGGTGGTGCTCGTTACATTTCCACTGGCCGTGGTTTTGCGACTGCCCGTATTCCTTTCTCGATTCTGTACTCTAGATTCGCCGGATCTGCCATTTACATGGGTTCCAGATCGATGATCATGTTGTTATTCGGTACCATTGCTCATTGGCAAGCTCCATTGCTGTGGTTTTGGGCTTCTCTATCTTCATTGATGTTCTCTCCATTCATTTTCAATCCTCACCAATTCTCGTGGCAAGATTTCTTCTTAGATTACAGAGACTATATCAGATGGCTTTCAAGAGGTAACAGCAAATACCACAGAAATTCTTGGATTGGTTATGTTAGAATGTCAAGAGCGCGTATCACTGGTTTCAAGCGTAAGTTGGTCGGTGACGATTCTGAGAAGAGTGCTGGTGACGCTTCGAGAGCTCATAAGACTAATATCATTCTTTCCGAAATCTTCCCTTGTGCAGTTTACTGTGCGGGCTGCTTCGTTGCATTCACTTTTATGAATGCTCAAACTGGTGTTAAGGCAACTAATGATGATAGAGTAAACTCCACTTTGCGTATCATCATTTGCACCCTCGCTCCTATTGTTATTGACTTGGGTATCCTTTGCTTCTGTGCTGGTTTGGCGTGCTGCTCCGGTCCATTGTTTAAAATGTGCTGCAAGAGCAGTGGCTCCGTGATGGCTGGTATTTGTCATGGTATTGCTGTGATCATTCACATTGCCTTCTTTATTGTCATGTGGGTGTTAGAAGGGTTCCATTTCGCAAGAATGTTAATTGGTGTCGTCACCTGTATCCAGTGTCAAAGATTAATCTTTTTGTGCATGACTACTTTCATGCTAACTCGTGAGTTCAAGAATGACCGTAGTAATACTGCATTTTGGACTGGTAAGTGGTATGGTATGGGAATGGGTGCCATGGCTTGGTCTCAGCCATACAGAGAGCTATGCGCTAAAACTATCGAAATGTCAGAATTTTCTGCCGATTTCGTCTTGGGTCACACCATTTTGTTTGCTCAATTCCCAGTTTTGTGCATTCCATACATCGACAAGTTTCATTCTATTATGCTGTTCTGGCTGAAACCTTCTCGTCAAATCCGTCCTCCCATTTACTCTTTGAAACAGAACCGTTTGCGTAAGCGGATGGTCAAGAAATACAGTTGGTTGTACTACACTGTTTTGATTTTGTTCATTGCATGTATTGTTGGTCCAGCAGCTGCTTCAAGTCATGTTTCTAAGAGTATTGGCTCTGGTATAACAGGAACTTTCAGAAACATTGTGCAACCAAGAAACAAGAGCAATAACGATACCGGGTTGCAAATGTCCACTTACGTCAGTCATTGGTACACTTCTACTCCATCATTGAAGACCTGGTCCACCAAGAGGTAAAGGTCTTCTACACGAACTATTCATTGAGAGCATTTCTCATTTTCCTGTTTTTCTTTTTTTTATCGCTGCAGTTTTTTTGTCGAACGTTTCTCTTGGATCTGCTGAGAGCGCTGGTTGGACATTCTTTTTAACTGGAATGGGAATTTAAATTTTATTGTTTATTTTATACAAACATATATATATACAAGGAACGTGTATTTTAGTTTATTGTTGAACCTGTAACTCATACTGAGCTCAGTGCCATAGTGAGTCTTACTTTCCACTTTCTCTAACGTTTTGTGCGACAATGAATAGCCGCGTCAGAGATTGTCCGGCAGTGCAAGACGGCGGGCGACGCAAAATACACATCAAAAAAAATAAGAATTGTACAAATACATATGCATATAAATACACACTTCGTAAAAATACTTTATTGTTTAACATCCCATTTTTTAAGAAGCTTGAAATAAAACGTTACTCTTTTGCTAGAAATCATTACCTATCGCCATTTGTTATGAGTTTAAGAAAGATCTTTCTTGGATTGAGTGCTATTAATGCTGTCACATTTGGGACATCCATGCTCAGGCCGGAGGCAGGGTTCGATGTAAGTTTGAATAGCATTGCACCTATTGAAATTGCTGCTCAAAAATTCTTCAACTCGCAGACAGGGGAACAGTTTTTTTTGAAAGGTGTCGCATACCAACCGACTAAAATAACAGAATCGTGGAATTCTGAGATAGTGAGTACCGAAACGAAGTACGTGGACCCACTGGCTGAAGAATCTGTATGTATGAGAGACATTCCATATTTTCAAAAGCTGGGTGTCAATACACTGAGAGTATACGCGATAGATCCCAATAAAAATCATGATGTATGTATGCAAGCCCTCGCTGAAGCTGGGATCTATGTTTTACTGGATTTATCAGAGCCAGACATTTCAATTGAAAGAAATAATCCCGAATGGAATATTCAACTTTGGAGTAGGTACATTGCGGTAGTCGATGCCATGCAGAAATATCCAAACATTTTGGGCTTTTTTGCGGGCAATGAAGTCACTAGCGATGAGACAAATACTGAAGCTTCACCCTTTGTTAAAGCTGCCATTAGAGATGTGAAGAATTATATCAATACAAAGGGGTACAGAAAAATACCTGTGGGCTACTCTTCCAACGACGACGCCGCCACCAGGGATAGTTTGGCACAATATTTTGCCTGTGACGGTGAGCTTTCTGCCGACTTTTATGGCATAAACATGTATGAATGGTGCGGATACTCTTCTTATGGTACTAGCGGATACAAAGAGCGCACGAAGGAGTTTTCCAATTATCCTATCCCAGTATTTTTTTCAGAATTTGGTTGTAATGCGATAAGGCCAAGACCATTTACAGAAGTTGGCGCCTTGTTTGGTCCCAAAATGTCCAAAGTATGGTCCGGCGGTTTAGCATACATGTATTTTGAAGAAGAAAATGGATACGGCTTGGTCAAAATTAATGATAATGGTGCAGTAACGGAATTGGATGATTTCCAGTTTTTGCAGAAGGAATTCAATAGTGCTACTCCTCAAGGTATCGAAAAGGACGAGTACCTGAAAGATGCGAATTATAAGTTATCCAGTGAGTCATTGAAATGTCCTGTGGCAGCGGCAGCGGACATTATTTGGGAGGCAAGCACTAACATCCCTCCTTCTCCTAGCCCTGAGAAATGCCATTGCTTGGAGGAAATTCTTCCCTGCCTTGTGATATCATTTGAGGAGAATTGGGACTATCAGCAGTATTTCGACTACGCATGTAGCCAAGTCGATTGCTCTGATATTGTATCAGATGGCAAAGCAGGAATATATGGCGAATTTTCAGATTGTCTACCGGAGCAGAAATTGGCGCTACAGATCAGCAAGATGTATCACACAAAGGGCCACCCAACAGGACGTTGCCCAATGAATGGTAAGAATGTTTTTTTCAATAGTAAAAGCATGAGTGCTACCGATGCTGTTTGTAGCAAAGTTGCTGAAAGAGTTTTGAGCTTGCAAAACCCGGAGTCGAAAAAACTAGGAAAATCTAGAACAACAATTACTCCAAAGTCTGAAAACGCTGATGCTCCAAAAACGCTGCTAAACGCTAACTCTGGACCCACTTCGCGGAAGAAAAACTTAGGTTATACACTTATAACTCTTTCCGTAATTTTTGCCGCGACGTTTTTTTGATTATAATAATAGTGATAATAATGAAAATAAGAAAATTAACCTAAAACGTACTAAGTTCATTGGAGTTCTATTACTTTTTTCTTCTTTTTTCTTTTATTTTTTTTATTTTTATTTTTATTTTTCTTTTATTTTATTTTGTATGTTGTTTCATGTATCTTGGAATAAATAAGCAAGCATTAAGGTCATTATAGGGCGATTTCCGCTGATGAAGTTTCCTTATCGAACATTGTGTTCTCATCATCAGTCTTTCTTGGGTCCCCAATGGACCCCCAGAAACCCACTCGGTCTTACAATTGTATTCAGTTTCGGTTTGATCAAGTAGTGGCGTTTCTCTCCCGGTACGTCAATGTAAAGACTGACGAAGTCTGGTTGATAGTGTTCATCAGAGTCTGCCGCTTCAATGTGCACCAATCCTCTTCTCTTCTTGGATTCGACGTTGAACAACATTGAGTAGTGAGACTTTCCATGCTTATCAAGTTTTTTTTGAGACGCAGGTGGTCTGTTCCTGGTCCATCTGTCACTTGTGAAAAGTTCGCCGTATGCTTTCAGTCTTTCTTTTGCGTCACCGTGATCATCGCACTGTAAAAGAGTTCTTGCAACATCATCCTTCTCCACCATCGACACGGCACGGTTAAACATTCTAGTGTCACCAGAAGGAGAAAACAGTTCTGAAGTAATGAGGTATATCACAATGCCAGAGAGTCCCACAGCACCCACCACCAGGGCACCAGAGACGGTAAAAGTAGTAAAGGACTTAATTCTTGGCCATATTCCTATTTTTTGTTTGTTTTGACGGAGATTTTCCTCAGTGTAGGCATTGAACGTAGAGTAATAGCATTCGGAGCGCAAGGTACTAACTCTTCCCAAACTGCGTGCTAGAATTGGTCTAGTACCTTGAGAAAATCCTGGATACCTAACAAATGGGGCAATCGTCTGTGGTAAAGTTTTCATCATTAATCTTGAGTAATAGGATAATATGTGAAAAGTCAATTCTTGGCCTCACAGCTCACATGCTATACATAAAGGTAGATGCGTATGAATATGCACATAGGCAAGCGATTTAATCGCTAATGTAAAATTTTACGCCGAAAAAATTTAACCCCTAGTATGTGGATTATGGGGAGGCCCTTCACACATATCTCTTAAGGGCATTCATGCCCCCTTAGTGCAATGGTTAGCATACATTTTTCCGGTGGATGCATATCTCTTAAGGGCATTCATGCCCCCTTAGTGCAATGGTTAGCATACATTTTTCCGGTGGATGTGATCCGGGTTCGAGTCCCGGGGGGGGCTTTGAGTTGGTAGCTTTAGAGCTTCAATATTCGCCAGAGATCGAAGATCTCGGTATCACTTTTTTTTTCTCCTACCCATTGTCATATTGACAAAAGTTATAGAAACCCATTCTTGCGCATGATCCGCCCAACTGCTCTTTCTGCTCTACCTCCCGAAATATATCCCAAGATAAAACACCCCATTCTAAGCTACACTTTACGGGGCTTGCGTCAGTAGCCATATCAAAACCTATATAAGAATTGAAAGTAGTAAAATAATCCCAGCCTAACTATACTGACTGTACTTTTGGGTGGGCCTTCGTGTAATCGTTGATACTTCTTGTGACTGTCCGCACCCACAAACCCAGATATTAAGATGTGAACATGTTTATTTTTTTCGCATTTTGTTTGCGTGGGTGAGCTTCGCGGCCGGATTCGCTTCGCTCCCGCGAGCGAGCGTATCGACGGAGCGTAGGCAGAGACCAGCTTGATGCTAGGTGGGAGCGTCGCTCTGCGGCCGGACGGAGCTCCGCCCAGTGCGAAGCTGGTTTCCGTCTATGGTCTGCCTACGCTCCGTCTGGCTTCTGTCCCGCCAAGTTCGCTTGCCCGGTTGTCTCATGGAACGACTCACCAAATTTCACCGTCTCTTCATAATGGTGAAATTTCAGACCTTTGCTGGATAGAGCCCTTATAGAACCAGACCAAGGATAATCAAAATGGCTAAGCAATCTCTAGGTATGTGTGAATGAGAGCATAAAGTGACGACCCTGACAGCTTCCGTTTTTACGAGTTGCACGGCGTGTAAACTGTGGTAGAATGTATTACTAACTGTTCCCCATCTCTCCAGACGTTTCCTTCGACAGAAGAAAGAACAGAAAGGCATACTTCACTGCCCCATCCTCTCAAAGACGTGTGCTACTTTCTGCTCCTCTATCTAAGGACTTGAGGGCCCAGTACGGCATCAAATCTTTGCCCATCAGAAGAGACGACGAAATTCTTGTCGCTCGTGGCTCCAAGAAGGGCCAAGAGGGTAAGGTTTCCAGCGTCTACAGATTGAAGTTTGCCATCCAGGTCGACAAGGTCACCAAGGAGAAGGCTAACGGTGCTTCTGTTCCATTGAACCTACATCCTTCCAAGGTCGTCATCACCAAGTTGCACTTGGACAAGGACAGAAAGGCTTTGATCCAGAGAAAGGGCGGCAAGTTGGAGTAAACTGATCGATCTGTATAGTTGCTTTTGTCTAATATTTTATAAAGTGTAAAACAGAACCGAAGTTCGGTATTGCGATTGGTCGGAGTCCCTTGAAAGGGCGCGGGTCATGCATGAGCAGGGAAGTGGCACGATACGCTCCGGCATGTGTATATTTGCATGTTTTGCAAAAAATTATGGGGAAAGTATAGCGATAGATTTGAATCCGGGGTTTCCTTAAAAGTGAGGCATCTTCAACTTTAATTCTGCTCGAGCAGCTGTGAACAACATACATATAGTGATAAAAAAAAAATAGCAACAAGGAAAGGCTCGAGGATATCATACACTACTTCCATGTCAGCACTAGTTTTTGAAGAAGATAGCACCATCGAGGAAGCAAATGCCCATAATGGCAACCACATGGCGAGGACAGGGAAGAGATGGTCAGATAGTGGCCACGTCCGCCCCATTAAGAACGCAGACCGGGATGGTGTGCACGAGCCCGTTGAGGTAGAGGACACTTCACCTGGTCAGCTGTACTCCACCGAATCTGGACGCCTATTCCACGCTGGACGCATACTGATAGTGCTTGTTGGGTTGCCAGCCACTTCCAAGACTCTACTTTCGGTCGCCATCACTAGGTATACAAGATGGCTGGGAGTAAGGACGAAATCCTTTCACGTTTCTGAATATCGTAGGCAGCAGCAGGGAGCTGTCCCTGACGACTATTTCTCAGCCGTACCGCAGACCAAGGAGGGCAGTGAGTACCGTCAAAGGGTTATGAAAGCTGTTCACGGTGACATGGTGAACTTCTTCATGGACGCAAAGGGCCAACTAGCAGTCTACGATGCCCTTAACATCAGGCGCAGCGAACGGAAAGAAATCGCAGACAAGTTTTCGATATTGAACATCAAAGTCCTGTTCATCGAATCTGTAATGACCGACAGTGAGCTCGTGGACTACAATATCAAGTTGGCAGCACAGTCCTCAGACTATCATGGGCTTCCCAAAGCTGAAGCTCGTGCCGAGTTCATGAAAAGGGTGGCGATCAACAAGCCATTGTACGAGGCGATGCAGCCGGACGAAGGTCTCAGTTACGTCGAGTACATTAATTTTGGCGAACGTCTCAGAGTTTACAATAATATCTATGGTTACTTGACCAACAAGATCGTCTTCTTTCTCATGAATCTACGCGGAAAGAAGGGCTGTGTCTACTTCGCCAGGTGTGGTACTAGTGACAGAGACGACTATCTAAACGACGAGCAGCTGAACGAAGAAGGTAAGAAATACTCTCAAATTTTGACGGATCTAGTGCTGTGTCGTGTCAACGAAAGAAGACGCAAGAAGCACGGTGCCCTCACGCCGGCTCCGGATTCTTCATCGACACCGGAATCATCGTGTTTGCTGCCTACGCAGGCCAGTTTTACTAGAGAGGCATGCCGGGGGGATCACCGTGTGAAACAGGTGCCCTCGTGGGATGGCGCGGACGAAGATTCGTTTGTTGTCTGGACAGCCCCTCGTAAGAGAACGTATGACACCGCCAAGTATTTCGAACAGCGAGGCATCACTGTACGCCAGCGCTCCCAACTGCAGCAGCTTCACCCTGGAGTCGTTGCTGACATGTCTGAAGAGGAGATCAAGGAAAAGTATCCTACCGAATACGCAGAGTCCCTCAAGGACCCTTATCATTATCGATTTCCACGTGCCGAGTCCTACCACGACCTGGCGGTCCGCATGGAACCCATTCTTCTCGAGATGGAGCGCATGTGCGGTGACCTTCTCATTATCGGCCATGAATCGACCCTGAAAGTTCTTTACGGCTATCTCATGGCTTGTACCTGCACAGAGCTTCCCAGCCTCCAGTTCCCTCGGGACAGGCTCATTGAGATATCATTCAGTCCTTTCCAGAATAAAGCAAAGATCATACCGATACCTCAAGCTGCAAAGCAAAGCAAAGCAAATAAAGAGTAACGGAAATAACCATTAAAAAAAAAAAGATCATTGTTACATAAAAACATATATTATATATTCATTTTAAGGCTGGCCGCTACTAATGCCTAGTGGTACATATTCGGTAGAACTCACGCCTCTCTCTACTCGTAGTTTTTCTATTAGGTTTGCGTAAATCTTTTGCAAATTGACTAGCTGTCTCTTTACATGACAACAGAGGACCGGGACGCCTTCAGAAGGTCATTTCTCGTTATTACATTAGGTTTGGTGCTGGCGTGGTAACCACGACCTCTGTACAGAACCAGCCTCATAGGTGACACCATCAACTTGATCACCAGCATGGAGAGAAGGTGCGCTCCAGGTACCGCATGCTCATGTTTCCCTCGAGTCATTTGGTAAAGCTCGTTCTACCAGCTCTGAATGTGCATATCCAAGTAATCTATCAACTATGCCATCTTTTATATATTATTCCAACTGGGCGTTGCCGTAGCTGCCGTCGCTCTTGTTTACAAAGCGGACTTCGCACGGCTTTCATCGGATGGCCGAATGACGGGCGTTTGCGTGGATTCTGTGTGAGTAAGCATCTTTTTCGTCCCTTAACGTCAGCGGAGCTAGGTTACAAGAATCTTTGATGTAAAGCAACTCACTAATACGCCAAGTAAGTAGCCAGTTGACTATGCCCATCTCCCTTAAAACAGCGACCAAGACGTAGTAAGTAGAAGCCGTTGCTGATCCGAGAGCGGCCCCAACAAGGACTTGTTGTATTGAATGGTAATGAAGATAGACCCTGGAGAAGCAGACAAAGAATGCCAGCAGGCTTACAAAGGCAACTCCGAGTATCCTTTTCGGTCTGCTGAGGTCCTTCCAGCGGTAGCAAAATCTTAGACTTGTGTAGGTGCAAAAGAATCCCATAAACTGCGAGTGGGCGCTAGGCATACCGTAGCAGGACCTCAAGGTATCCTGTTGGAATGAAAGTCCGAACGAATACGGCCTAGGTTGCTTGACAATGTCTTTGACAATGTTGTTTAGGAGTTCGTTAGCCACTTGACCACCCGCCATAATGCACGCTTCCAGCTCCCGGGTAGTGATGAACCAGGAGAGTTCGAAAATGAGTATTCCCATTGGCAACAGAGAGAAATAAGCCGAGGCAAAGGAGATGGGATCAGTTCGATCGTAGAGGATGTAGGTGTCATCGAATGGGATGAGGTTGGGATTGAAAGACATGGTGCGGAAGATGAACGAATGAAAGAGTGGGGGAGGTCACAAAGGAGAGAAGGAGGCAGAGAATGAAAGCGAGCTTCAAAATATGGAGGGTATGCTGTTGGAAGCTCCGTCGATCAGTTTTCTTCGAACGGCCAGTGTAGTCGGCTTCCGCGCGACGCGTCTTCGAAGACAAAATGTCAGCGTTTGAAACTTGCAAGACTTTGCAGTACTGTTATTTTTTTTTCTTTCTGATATTGTTTCATGAGACGTAACTATCGTAGTAAATATTGATAACAGCCGAAAAATAAACAAGAGTTAAGCCATATTCTCGTCTTGGAGGACCGCTTCCAATCCTTTGAGAAGCGGAGCCTCGGCAAGACAATAATGGACTATTTGCATAGAAAATGCACAAGATAGTAAAACGTACGCGGACGAACAAGGTTCGAAACAAATGCGCAAAGTGACGGAATATCGCCAACATGCTATAATAAAAGGCTGGGGAAGCAGGAATTTTCATTCGATACGACCAGCGTACTGCACCAGCCCAGTGTAATGAAGTGAGAAACAAATTCTGAGGAGGAAAAAAAAAAAAAAAAAAAAAAAAAAGAAAGAGGATGAGGATGAGGATGAAAAAAAAAAGTGTATAGTCGTGAGAATAATAATATAAAAAAACATGAAGATGGAATAGAAATGAAAAGGAGAGGGGGGAAAGTGGGAAAGGAGGAGAAAAAAAAATGATGAATAAAAGAAAAAAAAAGGCGGATGCGATATCAAAGTGAGAGCTGATGTTTTTGCTGCTCTCTGGCCCACCTGGCGGTATCTTTTGTAGACTGGCTAAACGTCTGGTTACTTCTCGTTCTCTTGATAAACTCAGTGACCCATTCCTGTGCGTAAAACTGCTTTATGGAACCATTAGGGTACATCGCGGCAATATCACCCACTATGCCGACAGCAGCCCTTGCTGTAGAATCCTCGCCGTAGAGCTGAGGATCTTCCGCAAGCAATGAGATAAACTGGAAAATAGTACCCACATAAGGGAAAAGAGCCTCGGGACTGCTACGTAAGCCAGCAACAGTACCCACATACGCATCGAGTACAGCCTCAAGGACTTTAATCTGATAATCCAGTGCTTCTAGAGTACCGTTCTCTGGTTTGGTGTTTTGAGCTGCCACACATAGGGCCATCACTTCGTTCAAATACGGTGTAAAATCAGGCCCGACGTTGGATGCGATGTCACCAAATACACTTAGGACTGCGGGTTTTAGTTCTTTCTTTGCGTTTTCTGCTGATATCATTTGACCCAACACACTCATAAAAGCCGGCACGTACTTCTTGAAATCTTCTCCCAACGAGTTGGAAATGTCTGCCACGAATCCGACGGCAGTAATGGAGATTTGAGAATCTACCTGGTTGAGAGCACGTACCAGGTACGGTGAAAAATTCTCCAGATATTTCTCGAATCCCTTGCCGACGGAGGAGGCTAATGCAGATATGGCGTAAAAAACGTCGTCTTCAATGTAAGAGGCATCCTTTTTGTCCAAAAGCTTCAAAAACAAATCCATCAGCATGTCAGCGACGGATTCTACACTTGAGGGCGATTTTCTAATGACAGCTGCAAGCACTGTGAGAACGCTAGATTGCAGCTCCTGCAGGCTTTGTCTGTCCTCCATGGTCAGTTGCGTTTCGTCCACAGTCATGGTTTGGCCCAGTTTGTCCATGACAAACGTAGAAATAGATGCCGAACTCTCTGCCACTGCATCTGTCGCGTACTCGACAAGAGTGGTCAGCGCGGAGAAGGCAGAAGCCCTTGCGTTGAACTCATTATCTGGCCTACTTGCAGCCTTGAGCAAGGCGTCCACCAGAGCAGGGTAGTAATTGTAGATGGGGGAAGGCTTCGCTTCTGCCAGTTGTTCCACCAAATTGATGACAGTCCAGGCGCAGTTGGTCGCCACTTTAGGGTGATCTTGTAATCCAAGGAGACAGGCATGTATCACGTTGGGTAGATGTTGTTGCGTATCGATGGAATCTATAACCAAATCAGCTACCCTACCGACACACCACGCGGCCGTCTCCTTGACTTGGATCGAAGGATCGGCCATCAGGTTAAGGATCGCCGGCAGCGCCTGGTGAATGTAGTAAGTGCGCTGTGTTCTATCAGGGCCGTCCATGATGGATCCAAACGCCATCACGGAGGCCTCCCTTTGGCGCCAGTTGTCACTCGTGATGTTTTGTTCGACGAATTGCAACACTGGTTCCAAGACGTGGTTACCACAGTTTTGGGCAAACAACTGCAAGCAGGCTCCGGCCGACATGGATACGTTCCAGTCGTCATCCTCCGGGTCCTCGTTTTGCCGCGTGAGCAAGTTGAGCAAGTTGGGCACCACTTCTTTCAAAGACGCCAGCGCGAAGTTATAACTCTGTAAGGGCGATTGTGGGAATTGCGCCAGCTCGTATGCGATGTCGATTTCCTCCTCACAGATGGTGGACCAGAACTCGACCGCCATGGAAGCCACCCAGTCGTCCGCAGACTTCATGGTGGCTATCGTCAGCGCGTAAAGCGCCTGCTCCATGTAGGGCTTCATGAACGGGTAGTACAGCGACATGATTTTACAAAGACACCCGAACGCGGCGGTCTGGATGGCCGACTCTGGAGCCTGCGTCGCCTCGCACACGACCTGCATCAAGTAGTTTCTCTCGCCCTCGCGCTCCATGTTGTTCTTGATGAAGACGAGCGAATCGGCCAACGCATTCAGCGCGGTCAGACGCACCTGCACCGACGGCTCGGACGACTGGGCGCCCTGCACGATGGCAATCAAGATACTGTTCGAGGACGACACGAGGACCTGGCTCTGAGGGTCTGCGCTCTCGCAGATGTAGCCGAGGGTCAGCAGCGAAGCCCGCTTGATGTTTTCGGGCTGCGCAGGCCCCGTGTTGTCCACCATGGTCTTCATGAGGTCACCCCACTCGCCTCTGGGCAGTTCTATGTTGGCGATGGCTGCGATGAGCTGTGCTGACGCGTTGGCCACACGCGGCTCGCCCGAGACCAGCGCCTGCACCACGTTGAGCTTAATCTGGTCCTTGGAGGCCGGGTCGACGACGGTGACCCAGCGCTGCGCGAACTGCGCAGCCTTTATCGAGTCCTTGGAGACCAGTTCGTTCTTCAACGTCAGCGCCGCCAGAATGCGGGCCTCCAGCCTCGCGTTCTCGTCCACCAGCACGCTGGAGAGCAGCCCTGCATACTGCAAGAAGTTCTCGTTGGACAGTTTCTTCAACTGCGTCTCATTTGCCACACGCAGCGACTGGTCCGGAGTCAAAATCGTCTCCTCCAAAAGCTGAGCAAACTCTGCAGACATCCTGAGCAAACCGGCACGCTTTTCAATCCCCTGTAGCAGCCTCTTGTGACCCTTGTGGAGAGCTTTGGGGGGAGGGTTGCAGTTGGTGGCGAACATGGATGGCATCTTGAATTTTTTTTTTTTTCTTGTACTCTCTGGTTCTCGCGCATGCGGGCTACGTACAGAGTGACATACTAATTGGCGCGCGAGGCCCGCGCGCGGGCGAGAAAAACAAAAAAAAACAAAAAAACAAAAAACAAAGCATAACCTTGCACTAGCGCTACTGCTACGTCAACTACACTACACTACGAGCGCACTGCGAGCGCTGCGAGCGCGCTACGAGGACGCGTACTTGGCCTCCAGCTCCTCGACAAACGCAATGTACTCCTTCTCGGCCTCCTCTTGCGGCTTGCCCTTCTGCGCCTCCCACGCATCCCACTTGTAGCGGTCCTTCATGTTGAAGATCCCGGGCTTTTCCTTGTCGTTGTCGCCGACCGTGGCCTGCTTGTACAGCGCGTACAGCTTGAGCAGCTCGTCGGTGTCCGGCTTGGTGGGCAGCTCGCTGGCCGCCTTGGCCTTTTCCTCAAACAACTGCGAGACCATCTTTTGTCAGTACTGTATACTTTGTTTCGCGAGTCTGGAGCTGGGAGGGAACTGCGCTGCGTAGAATTGCACACACCAGGACTGGCTTCTTATAAGACGGAGGGGGGGGGAACGCTTTTGTGCTACGTGCTACAATTGTTGGAGTATGTTTTTTCTTGTGGCGTTGGTCGGCCAAGGGGCCGGACACCGCTCCCGCGCGCGAGCAAGGCGCACGGATATCGGACACGCGCGCCATATACGAGTATACGATGCGAGACCGCTCGTATCTGGGCACAGCGGTGCCCGCGGTGCCCGCGATGCCTGCGGTGCCCGCACGCGGCACACACACACACACGTACGAGCGCTCGGCGGCTATCTCTGCTGCTGCCTGGCTCCCGCTTTGCCACCGGCTCCGCCTTCCACCCGGGCGGCCGCCGACGCGTCAGCCCGCGCGCACTTGGTACGGCCCGCGTTCCCACCAGCCTTCTAATTATACCACGACCCCTAGCTGCGCGCGCGCGTTACCCGGCCCGGCCTGCCCTGCCCTGCCCGCTCTGTCAGCGCCTGCTCTCTCAGCGCCTGCTCTGGCAGCGCCGGCTGCTTCGCTGTGCTTCGCTGTGCTTCGCTTCGCTTCTGCCGCTGCTGCTGCTGCCGCTGCTGCTCGCCTCCTCCTGTACTCGCCCCCCTCCCCTTCTTCTGCGCCCGTCGTGTCGCTCCTCTTCGCCTCGCGCAGCGGCCAGAAAATGTCGCACAGAGCGAACCGCGGTCGCATACCCGTTTTGTAACGGTCTATATTAGAGCGCCTCTTCCCCGACCCTGGTCGTTGTATTGGGGAAGATCACACTCTTTAAAAATGGTCAACTTTTGTATGAAGATTCAGAGCAGACTCCACTTTCCAGCGCAGCATAATTAAAAGAAAAGAAAAAGTAATCCGTAATAATAATAATAATTATATCGTCAGTAGTCAATAGTATCAGTATTAGTACTAGTACCAGCGTCGACCACTAGACCCTAGACCAGCCCTGGATTGGAAAAAAAATTTTATAACCTTTTTTTTCGCCTCTGACAGAAAATAAAGGCGAACCGACAAGAGGACAATACAGAAGCAGCGAAGCAGCGCAGCAGCGAAGCGGAAAAGCTGGACCAGAGACAGACTGTGCGTGTTACGGCATAGGACGGAAGACACACAGCAGACAGCGCGGAAAAGTCGCAAGAAGTCGCTCGAGAAGTCGCAAGAAGTCGCAAGAGCACAAGCATGTCCCTAGAACCCCCCTCGCTCACCAGACAGAGCTCCTACACAAACGGGTACTCGCGAGATCAGTCGCTCAAACCCTTCCCCTCAAACGGCGCAGGCAGCAACAACAAGCTCATGTCCGAGCCCGTCAAGGACCACAGAAGGAGGCGCTCGTCCAGCATAATATCGCACGTCGAGCCAGAGACGTTCGAGGACGAGAACGACCAGCAGCTGCTGCCCAACATGAACGCCACCTGGGTGGACCAGCGGGGCGCGTGGATCATCCACATCGTGATCATCGTGCTCTTGAAGCTCTTCTACAACCTGCTGCCCGGCGTGACCACCGAGTGGTCCTGGACGCTCACCAACATGTCCTACGTCATCGGCTCCTACGTCATGTTCCACCTGATCAAGGGCACCCCCTTCGACTTCAACGGCGGCGCGTACGACAACCTGACCATGTGGGAGCAGATCAACGACGAGACGCTCTACACGCCATCGAGAAAGTTCCTCATCCTCGTGCCCATAGCGCTCTTCCTCGTGAGCACGCACTACGCACACTACGATCTGCAGCTGTTCATGCTGAACCTGCTCATGACCACCTTCATCGCCGTGGTGCCCAAGCTGCCGGTGACGCACCGCTTGAGGATCTCGATCCCAGGCATCACGGGGCCTGCGCAGATCAGTTGAACGAGCGACGAAGCACGAGCGGGAGGTGACATCACTCACTCACTCTCTCTCTCTCTCTCTCTCTCCCCAATTTTGCTGTTGATTTGATTTACTAGTGCCACCTGTGCCCGGCAGGCAGGCTGTGTACGTTGTGTGTAAGGTAAGGTAGAACTTTGTAGAATGCGATACTACTGTCGGGGGAAGCGTGGCGTGGTGCGTCCATCCGTAGGGTCGGCGCCCAGGTTATACGACTGTTGAACGCTTACAACATACTAGCTAATTGAGAAAAAAAAAAATAAAAATAAAAAAAAACAAAACAAGACGTGAACTACCGGAGTTCTTTCTTGGATCGTATAGGTGATTGTTGTGGGGTGGCCCGCCTCCCTTCATCAATGTTACGGCAGAGAGGTGATCGACGTTCGGAGGAAGAACAAGAAAAAAAAGAATAACCTTGGGAGGAAGATTATCAAGAGATATCGCGACAACTGCAGGACTCGAACCTGCGCGGGCAGAGCCCAAAAGATTTCTAATCTTTCGCCTTAACCACTCGGCCAAGTTGCCTAAAGATTCTCTTGATTCACCATGCGTAGCAGTTTGGTATACCAGCTGTCGGCCGTCGACTCGAATTCGGCAACACTTCTATCTACGTACTTAAATTAATTCTAGCGCTAAAGTTTTACTTACTTCGTCTCGTTCACATCTGGATAGATGTCAAACCTTCTCTGCTTAGTAATTGGCACACCTGCGCGGAACTGCTCGATTTCGGCAGGATCCAACTCCGCGTATACGATTTCTTCGCCCTCGCCTGCTTCCGCCACGACGTCGCCCCGAGGATTGACCACCATCGAGTGGCCGTAGGCGTGGTAGTTGCTATCGGTGTTCCTTGCTGGGGAGCACAAAAGCGTATATACCTGGTTATCCACGGCACGCGAGCTTGCGAGTAACTTCCAGTGCAGGGGACCAGTCACCGTGTTGAAGGCTCCCGGATACACCATGGCGAATGCGCCTTGACGTGCAGCCTGCATGGCTAGCTCGGGGAATCGCATGTCGTAGCAGATCCCGACACCAAACTTACCGTAGTCGCACTGCACCACCGTACTCTTATCGCCGGCGGTCAAAGTGTCACTCTCTTTGAAGGTAATTCCGTTCGGGATGTCAATGTCAAACAGGTGGGCCTTGCGGTGCGTTGCTATTAGCTGGCCCTGCTCGTTAAATACCATGCAGGTGTTGTAGACATTGTTTGTCTTGGGTTCCAACTCAGGAATGGACCCACTGACAAGCACTATCTTGAACTTCTGAGCCAGCTGCGATAGGGCCCTGTATGATTCACCCTCAGGCCCAATGACCTCAGAGTACTGTCTAAACTTGTCCACAGCGTAAGGAGAATTGAAGCATTCGGGCAGCACTACGAGTTTGGTCTCAGGCTGATCCCTTAAAGCCTTTTCCACCAAAGTACTAGCCCTTTGCAAGTTATAAGCCTTGTCAGCAGTACTGCCGGCCAGCTGCACTAGTGCTACTTTGATCTTTTGAGAGAGAACTTTGGACATGTTGGGTTGCGTCAAGCGTCACTTCAATTGACCAGGTTGATTTCTCGAGGTGGCAGTCCTTTATCAGATGTTCGCAACTCCCGAAGAGAGAAACGGAAAAAAAAAAAATAAATCAAGATAAAATAATGAATGTCATGTAAGATAAGAAGGAAGAGTCAAAGTAAAAGAGTTATATCGAACTTATGTGCATTCTATCTATTAGAACTTAGAACCCGTTAGCGCCAACTTCATAGCCCTGTACCCCATACCGAGTCCACCTTGGTATCCGTAACCAGAGGCGCCATAGTTATGAACGATGACAAGGCCATCTTGGTATTCTCTTTCCAAACGAGGCCCACCGTACCTCGAAGGGCGCAACCCAGCCGCGACTCTCAAAATTTGCAAATCATTTTTGTCGCCAATCTTGGGTAACAAAGTAGTTGTTCTCTGCAAAATGTCCTCGGTCTCAGCTAGCGAGGTATCCTCCGCGTTCCAGTTGTCCACTTGCAAGAACCCACCCAAGACCAACTCTTTCAAAGAGCCGGGGCGCGGGATCACATACGTAGCGTAATTCCTGCCCCATCTTAGGCAATTCTCATTGACATGAGGTACCCTAGCTACGACCACTTGGCCTCTAGCAGGGTAGACCTTGTGATCCTTTACACCACCCAAATCGTGCGAACCCAAGCCGGTGCAGTTGAAAATCATGCGGTTGCCCTTGAGCTCCCCATTGACGTACGCAGTGGCTTGGGCCAAGTGAGTCAATTCCGCCCTGACAAATTTGATACCTCTGCTCCGCAAAAACTCTGCGAGATTGCACAAGAACACAGGACAGTTGAAGTTCCACGTCTTGAAGCTAATGCCAAACGCTGGAGCGCTTGGACGGAATTGGTCCAATTCCGCTTGGCTCAGAACTCGGTAGTCCTCCAAATAACTTGCAAGCGATGCAATCTTGCGCTCCGCAGGCATGTAATCCCACAATTCACGAGTAGGTCTCCTAGCCAACCCCAACCATTCCCCATCGTGCCCTTCGAAATGCTTCAGCAACGTTTTCTGCAACTTGCCTAAATTCTCGTAGGTGTACCGGTCGTAAAAGAGCGTGTTCTCATCACTGGGAGAAATGCACGACCAATTCCCACCGGCCCAAGGTGAAGTATAGCCAGAGGCCGACTGATCCCCGGGTAGATATTTCGCAACAATGCAAATTTGTGAAGCGGGCACTTGTCCCAGTTCCACCAAACAGTATGCAGTGTATAGACCAACGATTCCACCGCCGACAATTGTAGCAGACATATTTATGGTTAGCTTAGATGAAATCTTGCAGTTGGCGTGTTAAACATTTCAACTCATATATACATTGATTGGTATAATCTTGAATTTTTTCTTTTTTTTTTTTTGTTATCTTCAACTGCGGAATTACAAGTTCCGAACTACAAGTTCCGCAGTTGATGCTTCGATTTTTCCTCGAGAAAGCATTGAAATGATCTCGTGCCGATCACGAAATCGCTACTATCGGCCGTCGTTAAGTGAGACCTGTGGCTTGGAGACCGAATGAATCGCTTTTCGCTGGAGCATTTGGGCGAAAAGCCAATTACCAAAACCGAGGATCTCAGCCTCTTTATAAAGCAGCCTACTATTCACAGCTCAGAGGCGCACAGACAGGTTCCTGCAATGGTTCTCACAAGAGTGTGTCGTTGTGAATTCATTCCTTTTGTGTTGCGCAGCATTTGTATCGTGACATTCTTTAGTCCAAGAATTTTTCAGTAGCTTAAGCTGAAACTCGTAATCTACAGCACCTCATCGCATATAAGAAGAGTAAGGCGCGCGCGGCGATAGAAGCAATAGTATAGTGAAGTAAGGCCATGCCACGCACAATTACTTTTGATATTCCTTCACAGTACCAACTGGTAGCACTCATTGGCGAAGGGGCTTATGGCACGGTGTGTTCAGCGATCCACAAGCCCACGGGCATATATGTAGCGATCAAAAAAATACAGCCCTTCAGCAAGAGCATGTTTGTCACACGAACGTTGCGTGAGATCAAATTGCTGAGCTATTTCCATGACCATGAGAACATCATTAGCATATTGGACAAAGTGAGGCCTACGAGCATTGACAAATTAAACGCTGTCTACCTGGTGCAGGAATTGATGGAGACGGATTTGCAAAGGATCATTAGCAACATTGCCACGAATCCGCTGAGTGATGATCACATTCAGTATTTCACTTACCAAATCCTAAGAGCATTAAAATCCATTCACTCTGCACAAGTGATACATAGGGACTTAAAACCTTCGAACTTGTTGTTGAACTCGAATTGCGATCTGAAAGTGTGCGATTTTGGGCTCTCTAGGTGTTTGGCAAGTAGCAGTGACTCCAGAGAGACACTCGTTGGATTCATGACAGAATACGTTGCTACCCGTTGGTATAGGGCACCGGAAATCATGCTTACTTTCCAAGAATACACCACCGCAATGGATATATGGTCTTGCGGCTGCATCTTAGCGGAACTGGTCTCCGGTAAACCTCTTTTCCCCGGCAGAGACTATCATCACCAATTGTGGCTCATTTTAGAGGTGGTAGGCTCCCCTACCTATGAAGATTTTGAATCGATAAAATCTCAGAGGGCAAAAGAATACATCAGAAACCTGCCTATGAAGGCGAAGCTACCGTGGGATGTCGTCTTGGGCAAAGAAAATTTAAATCCAGATATGGTCGATCTTCTAGACAAAATGCTGACTTTCAATCCCAATAAAAGAATTAGCGCCGCAGAAGCTCTCAATCACCCCTATCTAGCCATGTATCATGATCCTGATGATGAACCTGAATACCCGCCTTTGAATTTAAATGACGATTTCTGGAAAATCGACAATGAAATTAAAAGGCCCAACGACGATAGCGAAATCTCAATGGACGTCTTGAAAGAAATGCTGTATGAAGAGATTATGAAGCGTACGGATTGATGTAAATAAAAAAAGATAGACTTTTATACTTTCGTCCAAAGAATCTATATGTGCATTCATTGATTGAACTTTTTCAAGGTGTCTTACTTTATTTTTTTTTTTCGGTTTAAGCGATGAGATGAGCAGGGTTCGGTGACATAAGATTCAAACAAAGACAAAGGGAGTCCTTCAACAAAGGTCAAGGGAGTGTTTAAAGGAGGACTAAAAACATACCTACGCACATTTACCATGGCATGGCCTCCAGAGATTCTATATCAGATACTGACCTACCAGTTTCGCGATCTTATGAGCAATGACTATCCTGGGAACGCTGAGAAGTTTAATGAGAATTTCAGAACATTTATCAAGAGCAACCTGACAGTGAATAAGGCCTTCTCACACATATGTATGGTTCTCATTTATAGATACTGTAATCTGACTACAGCTAGAAGGTTTCATCGTTTGCTCAAGACTATGAGAGAACATCGGGAACTACGAAATGCAGTGCAGATTGTTGACTTCCAAGAATTAACCTCTATCGGATTGGGGAGAACAGGCGAGATGAATAAGATGATTAAGAATTTGACCAATGAAACATTGCTCGAGTTCTTACATTTGACTAAATTCACCCTGAGGGAGTTTTTAGCCTGTGAACATATTCAAGATGACCTGGACGAAAACATAATTTACTTCCTACTGCGAGCCGGTAAAGTTCTCAGTGTATTGGACTTCTGTGGCTGCTCAGGTGCTAAATTTACAGAAAGTTGCATTGTCGCATTGGATAGATTGTATCGTTTTGACAAGGAACAGCAGGTAGATTTACCAATAAAGGAGAACTATCAAATAACATGTTTGGGGCTGAACGACTGCACAGATTTGCCGCCATCTGTGTTAGGACGCATTCTGGGCATGCTACCTGATTTGCAAAAATTGGATCTGGCACACACTTCCATTGATGATGAGACTTTGATAAATAAGGTGCCGCATCTGAAAAACCTGACGCATTTTTCATTGGCCATGTGCCTTAAACTTTCACCTAGAGCCGTGTTGGAATTTTTTAGTTACCACCCAGCAGTCACAGATGAAAACAATTCGGCTACTTTGGAATGGCTGAACCTTTACACTATGCCGCACTCTTCCTCTTGGACTGAGGTACACACACTTTTCTTGTTGAAAAAACTATGTCAGTATGGTCATAGTAAAACTTTGCAATATTTGAACCTCAGTGGCATGCCTCTTCATGAGTCGCAGGATACTTCAGTTACGAGAACTACCTTCTATTTCCAGTGCCACGATGTCCTGACTTTCATCAAATGGAACTTTCCTAAGTTGAAAAGCTTGAGCATTGCGGGCAATAACATCCCTATATCGAAGCTATCTGAATTTTTGACTCCAATCCCAGAAGATATTCTGTCAGAAAAATGGTGGCTATACGAAGATCAACCTATGCAGCAGCTCAGATTTTTAAATCTTTGCAACAACTCCTACGTGAACAAATGGACAATCCAAGATTCTGCTCTTTACATTAGCTCTCCGAGTTTGGTGGCATTAGAAGTATCATTTGACGCTTGGCAAATGATTGAAAAATCCAATCCAAGACATGAATTCACGGCACTCCGTTTCAAGAATCCGAACTCGTTTCTAAAGGACACCGCGGATGCAGAAGTCATCAGGTGGCGGTGCTACATCGATTCGTCGTATGGTAGACGGTACTGGATACACAAAGTGGATCCTTATTTGAACCGAGACGATTTGGAAGCTACGGGCAACGTTACCAAATACGACTCTGAGGGTCATAAAATTATTGAGATTGTAAAGCAACCTGATTTTCTCAAATTCGTGCAGAGTAAAATAATGCTTGGCTGTGGATTGATACCGCTAAGTGGCGTTAGGAGAAAGAAGTGCTACAGAGACTTGAAACCGCCAATCTCGCAATTCTTCACGAGAAACGGTAGAGTCACTTTGGGGAGTAGATCTGCCCCAATCGTAGCTCCCTTGCTACATCCAGGCGGTTGGAGAGTTATGCCTAGCCATAACCAGAATGACAATATGTCACTGAGTGACAGCATCGAAGAGGAGGATGATGAGGATTACAGCTCGGAGGGAAATTCAGAAAGTACCATTTCAGACACTTACACAGCTAGCATAAGCTCAACGACTTTCTCGCGGATTAACAGCCATGGAAGAATGCGGAGTGGTCTCTATTGGGACAGGTCCATGAACGATCTTCACTCGCGCTTCATGGAATCGGACGCCTTTACGCCTTTGCAAGAATCTGCCGCTCCGGCGAGCATTGGCGAGGTAGAAGAAAATGACGAGGAGTACTTGAATGATCCTTCTCTACAGAGAACAAGATCCCAATTGAATTTACGACGGTTCTCGAGTTCGAGAGCGTTATCTCTGCATCAAAGGTTTTCTGCTGCGGATTCTTCTGCCTCAATGGTGGTTCCACTGATGAAGCCTCAGAATTACTACTATTCCCACCCCCAAGAATTCGTTTACAATCCCCAGGACCCGGAAACTACCCTCAAATACCAGTTGCATCTTCAAGTTGTTGATGAATACGAAGTTTTTGGTTGCATAGAGCGGGGCATGTACAGATATTACAGTCTAAGGGCGTAATAATGATAGACCTACAAGTATTATGAACGATAAGCAAGTAGTCACCATGGTGACGTCCAGCATTTCTTGTTGTGATGCTGGGTGAAACGTGTATGGCGAGCTAAAGGTGACGGGAAAAAAAAAACAAAAAAACGAAAAAAAAAACAAATACATCAACAATGGCATGTTTACCCGTTACTTAAAAAGAACATAATGTAAATCAATAAGTAGTTACGCGCCAGAGATAGCGTGGTAGAGAAATCTTCAAAGGCAGTAGGGATGCAAACGAGCTAACAGGTGAAGGAGGAAAAACCCAGATTTTTTTAAGCTTTCTTTTTTTATTATTTTCTTTTACACAACTGTATTTGGGCAAGGAAGTGGGACTTATTGGTCTCGGCTTTACTTTATAATTCACCTGGTCATTACCACTTTGCATTTCAAACTTACTGCAGGTACGGCAACAAAAAAAGGGCTAGAAGTTGACAATAACATTTGTTTGGAAGAGATTGGCTTAGCGGTTTAAGCATTCGAGGCATCGAAGCATTATTTCAACAGTAAATCCTCTTTCAGCTAGTTTATGAGGGAGGTGAGGAGAGGAGATAAAAAAGCTCCACTCAAGTTGCATGAAACATGCCAGAGCACTGGCAGTCATTTATCAAAGACGATGACTCCTCGTCAGTTTACACAACTGATGTCAGTATATCACGACCGAGAGAACAGCACAATTCACTTTTTGTCGAAGATTTCGACGACCAGGACACCTGCTCCCGTGAAGGAAGTAAGCCCCGTGGATTCAGTGTTTACTTGGACGATTCGAGACTCGAGGTGCCGCTTCCGCATTCAGACCTTTCCAGTACAGACTCTAGCGGTGCTGTAGCAGAGAGCAGTGGTAATGCAGCAAACAGAACAAGTGTGGGAGTCACGCAGTTTAGCAGTGCAGTGGCAGCCTACCGTATGGTGAATGACAGCGCTTTTTCTAACACGGGTATGCAGACAGAGGAAGATGCGGACACTAATGCTGTCACTGTACCACATGTCAACGCCGATGAAATTTTATCGAGCAGTCCCAACCAAGAGGGGCCAAGTCATATACTCCCGCGATCCATCGAGGAAGCAAGCGAGTCGGGCCAAGAGTTCAGCGAAGGAAATTTAGCGCAATCATCAGTGGAAAACAATCTCAATAATCAAGTTTTGGCAGCAGATGATGGTTTACTATCTCCTCCCAGGCACCTGGATGAGCAATCTAATCGTGTCGCGGATACGGCGTTGGGCACCGCCTACCAAACTTCGAATGACAGCGTGGAGGAGTCGCTCGTAGATAGTCTTCAACAACGGTTCCAAGATGCCCAAGAGCACATTGATGAGTTTAATACCAGCCAGCAAAGATCAAGCGAGTCATCCAGTGGTATGAAGACGGTGTCAACTTCACTTCTGATAGATGATGGAGAGTCACCTATAGACGCATCATCGCAGCATGCATTGCAAGATATGGATGATGTGGTAAGGATGCTGGAAGATGAAGCAGAACTAGATATTCCACCGCTAAGTTGCAGTACACGTCCAAGTTCATCCGCCGATTTCATGCCTCAGGACTTTAAGCTTTCCAAAAGATCCACCAGTGTGCCCACCTCCCCGGAGACGCCACTATCGCCCGAAAGGCCATGGCGAAAGTCGAGAGCACCTCATAGTCCATCTTTGCTGAACAAAATTCTGGTGCCTACGGTGCCTGAGCAGAGTGGTGTTGAAATACCCGTACTTCGATCTGTCCTAGGGAGTCCACGACAGCGAAACGTCCCCCAGCACGAAGCAATACAGCATGAATCGCCAAGGGATGAACCGCTGCGGCAGGATGAACTGCATCAACATGAACTCGCACAGCAGGAACTCGTACAGCAGGAACCCGCGCAGCAGGAACCCGCGCAGCATGAACCCGCGCAGCATGAACCCGTAAAGTATGAACCCTCGCAGCATGAACCAAAAAAACGAGTGCCTCCGCCTGTAGTTGAGCGTGAAGCTCTGCGTAGGCCGGAGGGTCTGACCAATTCACAAGTGGACCTTGCGCTGGAGTCTCTCAAAGAGTTTCAGGAAGAATTGAGACTAAAGATGGCCAAGTGGGAAGCTATTGCAGGCCATGGCCCCACATTAGAGCGTACTTCACAGGGCTACATCCCGGATCGAATGCCCGTGCAGCGCGTCGATTCATCGTCGCTGCATTCTTCCAACGCATCCATAGACACGCGATTCCTCGCTACCTATAGCATCGGCCGGATCCTCTTGGTATTTCTTGGTTGCATGGTGGTACCGCCTTTCTTCTTCATGATAGCGGTGGGTCGAAAGGCCGGTTTTACCGATTACAAAGTGATGAGGATGATCACAAAGTCCCAATATCGATCCACACTACTCCAGGGTTTCCTTTGGGATATCGACGTATCTTGGTTTCGATGGTCGTGTCTCTTCTTTGGTGTCCTGGAGACATTGGGAGCTTTCGCGGGCATCGGAGTTGGATTTGGAGTAGGCCTTGGAACGTGAGCGACATCGCGGTGTAATATGTAATACAATGATAATTTAATACCCATATAGACACATGCATCATCCATGGCAGAGTACGAGTGCCAGTACAGTGACCAGGTTCGCAAAAAGCACAAATCATGGCACGACGGCGTTTTGAAGTACAAAAATGGCCAAATATCACTTCACGCCGAGGATGGGACCAAACTGACCACGGTGCGCAAGAGTTCCAAAGAGTTGGAACGTATACTAGACCCTGGTAGATTCGGCGAGGAGCAACACCTTGCGGCGCGTTACGTGGTGACCATTGAAAGCTCGAAGGAGCAGCAACGTCCCTCTTTAGCGCTCAAGATGCAACCCTTTAAGACGCCGACAATGAATAACAGGCCTAGCAGGCGACGAATACCACCGCGTCCACGGAACATTGATGCCAATGGTGGCGGCGAGGGCGGCGGCGGCGGTGGTGGTGGTGGTGGTCATAGTGCTCGCGGACGCGGTCGCAGTCGAATACGCCACGTACAGACGAAACCAATTGTAATCTAAATCTTTGCATCGCTCGTAGATATTTCATTTAATGCTATAGACGCTAAAAAACATTTACTTAAGCAGCCACTTTCTTCTCGACCAACTCCCACAAGGAGATGATGTCGTGGGAGAAGCGTCTGATACCGTCAGACAACTTGTCGGTGGCCATGGCGTCGTCGTTGACTTCGTATCTGAAGGCGGACTCGTCGTTGATGAACGAGACCTTGTCCTCGGCTTCCTTCTTAGCAGACTCTGGGTCCAAGACCTTGGGCACAGCGTCCTTACCGTTGTAGAGCTGGTCCAACAAGCCGGGGGAGATGGTCAAAAAGTCGACACCGGCAAGGGCCTTGATCTCCTCGGTGTTTCTGAAGGAGGCACCCATGACGATGGTCTTGTAACCGTGCTTCTTGTAGTAGTTGTAGATTCTCCTCACAGACAAGACACCTGGGTCCTCGGGACCAGGGTAGGTCTTGCCGGTCTTTGCCTTGTAGTAGTCCATGATTCTGCCCACAAAGGGGGAGATCAGAGTGACGTTGGCCTCGGCAGCGGCAACGGCCTGGGCAAAGGAGAAGAGCAGGGTGCAGTTGACGTGCACGCCGTGGTCCTTCTCCAGCGTGCGGGCCGCCTGGATACCCTCCCAGGTGGAGGCGATCTTGATCAGCACCCTCTTAGGGTCCACGCCGATCGACTTGTACAGCTCGATGATGTGCAGAGCCTTCTTGACGGTGCCCTCGGTGTCGAACGACAGTCTGGCGTCCACCTCGGTCGACACTCTGCCTGGCACGATCTTTAGGATCTCCTTACCGAACTCCACCAACAATCTGTCGATCGCGCTCTCGGTCTTCTCCTCCAGCGTCTTACCGTTCTCCTTACCGTACGCCACGGCAATGTCCAACAGCTTGGAGTACTTGGCGTCCTTCACCGCGGCCAGGATCAGCGATGGGTTGGTCGTAGAGTCCTGTGGCTGGTACTTGGCGATCGATTCGAAGTCACCGGAGTCGGCGACCACAACGGTGCCGGTGGCCTTCAACTGGTCCAAAGACGAAAGCTTCTGTTTCTTCTGTGCGGGCTGAGACATAATGTGCGTTGGTGATGTGTAATCAATTGAGTAAACCAACGCTCGAAAGAAACGTTACGTTCTCAATTGTCAGCTCTAGGTCCAAGAGCCTCCCTTATATATTATTTCTTGCAGGCCTCTGCTGGGTGAAAAGGGAGAACATTGGCGAAAAAGGGCGAAAAGAAACGTCGTCGCTATGTACGAAGGCCCAATTCTTTTTTGTTACGGGAAACTCAAAAGAAAACCTAAAATAATGTTTAATAATGTTACCAAGAATCCAGAAGAACAGTGCGATTTGAAGGCACTGCGCAGGCCTGCTGCTGGCCGTTGCCGGCGGTGGTACGTGAGCCGAGGCAGCGGAGCCGGGCCGAGGCGGCTGCGGCGGCGTAAAGTTAGATAGTAGTGTCGAAAGAATACATTAGAGATTAGTTGTAGTAGAAGTGCGGTGCGGTAGCGCAGCGTATGTCAGTGTATAACAGTGTATAAAGCACCGGTGGGTAGATGCCCGGGAGCGGAGGGGGGGGGAGAAGTGTATGCAGAAGATGCAGCATGCCGTGTATTGTGTCGGAGAAGGGGGAGGGGGAGTGTGTGTGTGTGTGTGTCTGTATCTGTGTGTGTGGGAAGATGCGTATGGCGTACTTTTGCGTGTGGAAGAGGAGGATGAGAATTTTACAGTGGAATTATCAAGGATGAGCTGGATCGGTGGCGGGCAGTGCAGTGGGGAGTCGCAGACGTAGCGGTGCTTTGGGGGAAAAGCCTCTGGTGTTGTTGATCTGTAAACGTTTCCGGGGATGAGAGTATTAAATGGCGTCCGTGACGCTGCTGGTCAGCACGCCCGGCAGTGGCGTGCAAAGCAGTTGTTGTCCTTGGTTGGTGCAGCTCGGATGCGCACCCCCCCAGCGCCCCTTCCTGCGGTGTTTGGATGGTGGCCTACCACGTCGAGAGAGGCAACGGTGACGACGCCGACGACGCCGACGTCTTCGTCTTGTTGTTCTTCTAGCAGCTGGGGAAGGGGCTGCAGGCCACAGCAAAAGAGCGCTGCAGGCCCCAGTCCACGTGTAAGTAGGCACTCATGTGATGCATGCGTGAGAAAGAAATCGGAGTGAAAAAAAAAAAACCAGATGGTGGGAACGGCAGGATGTTGACGAAGGTGGGGGGGGGGGGGGGGGGGGGGGGGGGGGGGGGGGGGGAGCTACGCAGTTTATCTGTCGTAGGCAGTCCGTCTTATAGAATATTTAATACCGCTTGGCGTGTTATACCTTGGGGTTATCTCCGGCGTTTCTGGTTACCTTTGGAGAGCGTGGGGCGGGGGGCAGGCAGCCAACGCGACCGAGCAAAATCGGGGCCTCAGCGAAGGCAGTGACGCGATCTTCTGGTCGGGGACAGTCTTTTGAGGTCGATCGATCGATCTTTTTGGCTGGGACAGTCTGAGGAAAAAAAAAGATAAAAAAAAAAAAAAAAAAAA
>PPKA02000049.1:0-29007 GCA_003707595.2 Zygosaccharomyces bisporus
AATTTTTACGCGTTAGCCCGGTTTACGGGTACTGCTCGCGTAAACCCAGAGTTTTAGGTGGGTACTGAACAAAATTAGTCAAGATTGTCACGGGTATCAACATGGGTACGGCGAGAAAAATTGTGAGTTCTAGAATATGTACAACGGGTCGTTACCCGGTTAGAAAATTGACCGAGAATCTACCCGTTGGACGGCTCTGGTTGATAGCTGATAATCACATTCGACGGAAATAATTCGAGGTAAAAAGGATGAGAGAAATAAACCTTGATTCAACAACGATGGTTTAAGCCTCCAAATCATTCACAACATTTTCTTAACGATCTTGACATCACGGCTAGGTTGGAACTACTACTGCGTTACTAGCAACTGCTTATAGATCTAAGACTATGTCGGCGAAGGAATATTACAGCGAGAGCAAGACTACGGTATGTGCGACTACAAGGTACTTCTCAGGGCCGTCTTGAATAAAAAATACTAACCTCTACGCTCTTGCAGTACACACGTCCTTCTCAACCTCCACCAAGTGGTGAATATTATTCAGGTGCCTCAAGGGGGTACCCAGCACAGCAACAGGGTGGATCATACTCTCAACAACCGCCTCAGTACCAGCAAGGAGGGTACGGCCAACAGGCAGGATATGGCCAACAGGGTTATGCCCAGCCAGCATATGGTGGCGGATATGCACAGCAAGGTTATATGGGCCAGCAGCAGCCCATATATGTTCAACAACAGCCTCCTACGAGAGGTAACGATGACTGTATGGCGGCATGTCTAGCGGCGTTATGTGTGTGCTGTACCCTGGGTTTTATTTTCTAAGACCTGCAAATACATTGGACCAAAGAAAAAGTCATAAAAAACCGAAAAAAAAACAACCAACCGTATTCATATCCGAGTTGTAATTCCATTCTGTTCTCTTTTACTGACTGACTAGCATGGCAGTTTTAATTATTTTTTATGTAGATGCAAACAAGGTACGAATTTTCAGAAAAATGCTTCTCTCATTTTGCCCCTTGTGCGAATTGCTGATTTGCAGCCCGATGCAGGGCAAATCTTTGGCCCATAATTGTCGGGATGAGCAGAACCTTTGAGCTGAGCTAGTTTCTTCTTCGCCATTCGACTCTTGCCGCGGGCGTTATCTATGCGAGCGAAGCACCGGCCGCAGTAGGTATGACCGCAAGGCGCTACGAAAGTTCGCCTTGAGAGGTCTCTGTCGAGTTGGGAGGGTCTGGCCAACGTCTGATAAGGGCAGTGAAATTGGTACTTGTAAACGAGGCACTCGAATGAGACTCCACGATCAAGCTTGCTAATACCTCCGAATTCATCGGGAATTCCAACGCCCAGTTCCACCCCGCAAAGTGTACAAGCGGGAACTTCTAGCCATTTGTCACAAACGGAATCGTCTTGAACTACTACTGTCTCTTGTTTGCCATCCCGCACAATGTCAAGCTTTACTTTAGGTGCGGTGTCGAAGCTAGCGCTATAACCATCCGGTAGGTCGATCGCGCGCTGTACGAAGGATTGTTGTTGTGAATGTGTCTTTTCCATGAATTTCTTAGTCCTGCAATCATGTTCCCTCTCTTCCCTCTCTTGGATCATGTTAACAATGTTCTGTGTGCTCTCCTCTTCATCCATGCCTCCATAATAACCATTATAGAACCAGGAAGCATCACCTGTTCCGACATTGTTACCGTTAGCATTCATTAGTATATAGTTGGCAAGGCTTTCGCCAAAACCACCACCTACTCCCATGTGGATACGAAAATGCCTTCTGTTGTGTCGCAGCCTTCTCTGTCGCTCAAAATTTTCCTCATGTAACCTGCGGGCTTCCTCCTGATTAAGGTGGACCCGATTGACAGCCCAATTCTGTACCATCCGACTGCGGTATTCTGTAAACAGCGGTACAAGCTCATTATCACACTCCTGTAAGGTTAATGGGGCTACACTCTGAAGTATAGATCGAAACTCGTGCAACGATTGTGCATGGTCAAATGCACTCCTGACACCTGGCGGAAATGACTCTATTCTTTCACGCAGTTGAAGAAGAACTGGATTAGCATCTGAATTATTCCATTGCCTTTGATCCCGCCGACGTGCCATCTCTGCCTGTCGCAGCCTGTGCTGTTCTTGACGCCGCAGACGAACTACGTTGGGCGGTAAATGACTGCTGCCTTCACCTGCCTCTCTTTCTTCATCATCAGATTGGTGAAAAAGCAATCTGCTTGCACGTCTAGCGCTCCTGCGCAGCATCTGAGGCCTCGTCCTATCCTCTTGCCACTCAAAAGATCTTCTATAGGGTCTATCTGTGGGAGACGCATCAATCTCGAGCGTTTCGCCACCAGGTAAATTTAATGTAACACGGGGTGCTGTAGTTCTTTCTTGCACTATGACTATTCCATCATCCTCGGGAGCGCTGTTATTATAACTAGTGTCAGTGTTATTGTTATCGATGACCACAGACTCCCTGCTAACATCGTCCCTTACTAAATCCACATATTCAGTGTCTGATCCAATAGGAGCTTCAAAGTCTTCATTCCTACTAATTTCACGTACTATTGCTACCTCGTCGTCAGAACCGCCATTTCCAGTGGCCTCGTCCCTCGCAGTTGCTACGTTAGTCCCCTGAGAATTAAGAAATCTATTAAGACCATCCCGAGGCCTGTTCAACCGTCCATCAGGGACCAGTCTAATGGGTCTAGCTTCTTGTAAAATTCTCTCGTCCTCCTCTTGATCACTTTCGATGACTATCGGTTCGCCGTCTCCTCCTTGCGTACTTGTCTCCAGGTCGTCAGACCTTTCCTGATCCCCCAAAATCATTCTCAGGAAACAGATCACCTCTGTTAGACCAACAAGACGGTTTCAATAGCTATATATCCACTCAAGTGACAACTTTGAGTAGTAAATAGTTTATTTTATGTCCTTTTGAACTTCATTCTTAACATAAAGTCAACATCGTACAAAGCGAGGACAATATGATTAAGTCAAGATTAAATGATGATATTTATCTTTTAAAGAACGCTTCAACGGGTTTCAATCGCCCAAATGTATTTAGGTTTTCTTTTCTGGTGTTCTATTGAGTTCTATTTTACAAGGTCCGAAGTTGAGGATCTGCCAATGATCTATTTCTTGAGTCCACTTCTCATGTATCTGCCGATGACAATACAATGATCTCTTTCGTATGGCTCTAGAGTCAACTGCTCCAATGGCTTGATGCGCTCCTCACGCAACTTTTGGACTTCACGGGCAAAAACTGTCTCGGCATCCACAGTAGAGTCAATACAGTTAGCCTTAATGGAGATGACTACACCACCTTGGTCTTTCAAGAACATATGAGAATTCAAAGCAATAATACGAGCCTGGTCAGGTTGAGCTACATCGGCAAACACACAGTCCACCATGCCCACCAACATTCTGTACTTCTGAGGATGTCTCGCATCTTCGATGATAGGCACCACATTGGGTCTCTTCTTGGCCATCGAGATCAGCTCTCTGCCCGGTCTGTGGGAAAACTCCACAGCGTAGACAACACCTTCAGGTCCCACGACATCAGAGACGTGCGAAACAGAGGTACCGGAAGCTGCACCAAGGTACAAAACTTTTTTGCCTGGAGCAATGAACAGCTCATCCAAACCACCCATGATACCGGCAGCCAGCTTCGATCTGAATGGATTCCACACACGGTACTCTACCTTGGTGGGAGGTACGCCATCCTCCTTGGCAGGCTCCTCGACCGAAACTCTCTTTTCACCGTACACGGATTCACCGGGAGCCATGTTCTTGGTCACCAGCAAGTCCTCCTTACCTCTAGCAATGTAGATACCGTCGTGCTTGTGAGGCTCAATGACAACCTTGGCACCGCCTCTGGCACCACCGCCTCCGGCACCACCGCGGCCACCACGGCCACCACGGCTACCACCCCTTGGAGCACCACGGCCGCCACCTCTTGGGCCACCTCTTGAACTACCACGGAAACCACCTCTTGCCCCGCCTCTGCCACCGCGGCCACCACCTCTTGGGCCGCCACGGCCACCACGGGCACCACCACGGGAACCACCTCTACTACCTGGTCTAAATGACATCCTATCAAGTTTCTATTTGGGTACTCTTGACTTGGTCTATCGTTCAACCTGTCGTTGAGATGAGATGAGATGAGCTTTTGAAATTTTTCAAAAAATTTTCTGGTCAAAAAATTTTCAGTCACAGAGAACGAAAGAGAGATCAAAAATTCAGGGAATAAAAAACAAAGCTACAATTCAAAAATCCACTGGGTCGCCAATTAGTGCGCAAGGGTACGTTGAGACAATTGGAAGTGTAGAGGCACGATGGTATCAGTACAGAGTCGGTCCAAGAATTTGAGGAACACAGAACTGGGAGCGCTGGACGGAGCTACTTTGAAAAGCGTGTTAAAGAAGGTCTCCCAGAATAACAGGGGAATTAGTATTCATCGGCTAAGATTGACATATTTGAAGGAGAATAAACAGATTCCGGTGATTAGTGATGAATTTTTCGCGGAAGAGACTGTGGAGAAGCTCTATGTGAAGGACTTAGGGCCACAAATTTCATGGAGACTCGTATTTGTGTGTGAATACCTAGGTCCAATCATCATCCACACTACGCTATACTTCTTATCCAAGCAGCCTTCGCTGCACAATGGACAGAGGTACAATCCTTATTTGAACCGGTTGGCTTACTTGCTTGTCTGTGCTCATTACTTAAAGAGAGAGGTGGAAACCATCTTTGTGCATCAGTTTTCCCAGGATACCATGCCTCTCTTTAACCTCTTTAAGAATTGCTTTCACTACTGGGTACTCAATGGGCTGATTGGACTCGGATATTTCGGCAAGGGATTTCTCTTCAACGATTCTAGCTTGTTCAGAGTTTACAGTTCGTTCAAAATCAACAATTTGAGTACTTTAGTCGCATTGTTTGCCGTATTCGAGTTGTGGAACTTTTACGCTCATGTGAAGTTGCGTCTATGGGGAAATTATCAGAAAAAACTCGGCAACAGAAAGACCCGCCTGCCTCTGAACGAAGGCATTTTCAAACTGCTCGTGGCTCCCAACTATACGTTTGAACTGTGGTCTTGGATCACCTTTACGCTCGTATTCAAGTTCAACTTATTCGCCGTTTTATTTACGGTGGTTTCAGGAGCTCAAATGTACATCTGGGCACAGAAGAAGAACAAGAAGTACGGTACTAGGAGAGCGTTCTTGATCCCCTACATTGTTTAACTTGAGTTTTCTTTTCCGTTTATTATGTAAGTTTATGCTATCCGGATATCAACAAAACGTCGTCGTCTCGTGCTAGATCCATTTCCTCTGACGTCTCGTCCTCATCTGTGGTCTCGATCTCTGTATATATGTCAGCTTCATTCAATTCATTAAAGAAAGCGCTGCGAAGCAGTTCGCTTGCCGAACTTCGCTTCTGCGGGTCAAACTCAAGGCATTGCTCTAATACCTGAAAACACCAATAGTGATCAGACCATATTTCTTCTTGATATTTCTTGAGCTCGTATGCGGCGGGTCCATCTGGGGTTCCCTCTACTTTGGGCAACCGCGGCTCAATCGAACGCTTGTCGTGAAGCTCCTGCGATAAGTATTCGTAAGTTTCAAAAGCTACACTGTAGTCTGGGAAGGTCCCTACCACACATTCTTTGTTCAATAGTTCGTAAACAAACTCTTTGAGACCACCTTGATAGCCATTTTCGCTGACGTATTTCAGGCCACTGACTTCAAAGCCAAGACCATGCAAGGCCGCGCATTTGCGAATCCTTTTCCAACCAAAGATTGTACATAGCTCCAGCAACGAATCTGTGTCGTCCATGCTTTGGAATAAAGGAAACCTTCGAGAGAGAAGACTGAGCAAGATGACCCCGACGGACCAGATGTCGATCTTGGTTGTCTGTGATCCGCATTTCATCAATACTTCGGGAGCACGGAATCCGCGCGTTCCCGCTCTGTTAGCCCTTTTAATCCTGCGTGTCTCATTTTTGGGATAACCCTTCGAAAGATCTACTCCATTTACGTTGCTCATATGGACCACTTTGCCATTTTGAATGGTTACCATCGGTGATGTTGCGTTTTGCTTAGTGCTATCTCGTACAATGCAGGGGCAGAATTGCTCATGACTCCTACAATCTTTGATCAAAGCCAATGTGTCCTCCTCCACATCGTCCCTGCTATAATCGGGCTGCATTTCTGCCAAACCAAAATCCACAAGCACACCTCGACCAATTTCTGGATTGTACAGAAAGTTGGTGGGCTTTATATCCCTATGCATGATTCCTTTGGAGTGCACAAAGCTCAATGCTTGCAGCATCTCCCACAGATACATTTTGATCCCTTTAATGGGCAAATCTCTGTAAAAATTGCGAAACTCTTCGTGTGGATAATACGGCAGAACTGCGATGACTTGATCTCGTACCCTGGTAGCATCACACAATGGGGCTACTCTCGTACAACCAGTCAACATGTAGAGTAAATTTAGTTCATTGTAGATTCGCTGCGGCGACGATGTCACATAAATCTTCTTTAGTGCCACATACTTGGAGTCCTGCGTCCAGAAATGTGAACTATATTTCTGACAAACTTTGCCCTTAATATCTTCAGCTTTGTATACTGAGGAGAATGTTCCCTCTCCAATCTTATCGAGGAGCACATAGTCCTCCTTCAAACCCGCAACATCTTCATATAGCTGGTTCATTTCCGCCCTAATCTCAGCAGGTACATCTTCGGGGTTCATTCTTACTACTCTTCGACGGAAAGATACCTTGAAATGTAGACCAGCAGTTTTGGCCTAAACAGCTTGCAACGAAGCCCTTACGACTGCTCTATTCACTCTGAGTGTCAAGTTATGGTGTATGTTTGCGTTTCAGAACGAAAGATCGATCCGCCAAGGTTCAACCGGTTTTATAATAACCAAGGGAAACAAACTTTCTCACTACAACTAAAAAAGAAAGGCTAAGCAAGGAACTATATACACACGAAAGGCTCCAAAATTACCACGAGAACCACGAAAAAAGCTTGCAACTGTGTTGCTGAGTTAACTGCCAGTCCAACAATAATAAGTGAAGCCCGCGCTTAAATGATGCTAATATTATTAGTTCATGGTGGAGTCGCCAAGATATATTGGATTCTGCTTTTACTTATGACTCTCAGTAAATGCAGGGGGTCTCCAACCACATTTGAATTAGCCAAAGGGCGTCAGGAGTGTTTCTACGTATTGACTCCTAAGGCACACTGTACCATTTCGTACTATTTTGCTGTACAAAATGGCGAGGGAAATGATTATGCCGTCAGTTATCAAATTTATGAGCCAGGAGACAGTAGCTATCCCATGATTGAGAGAGTTAATTTGCGTCAAGGGGAGTGGTCTTTTCCTGCTGAAAATAGAGGTGAGTACGCCTTTTGTTTCGAAGGTGGTGACGAACATAACAAAATTTTGGATCTAGATATCCAGCACAGCTGTGAGAATGAAGCTGACATTTGGTCTCAGCGACGGAGGGCAAGAAAGGAGGCTAGGCATTTGAGAAATGTGCACAATGACCCTTTGCAAAGCGCCGTGGAGAATTCTGTGGATAAAATCGAGGAGCAGCTATACTTGCTGGAGCGTAATCTGGTTTATTACAAGTCTAGGAACAAAAGAAATCACCATACTGTACGTTCAACTGACCGTCGCATTTTATTGTTCTCCATCTATGCCATCCTGCTGGTTATCGGGATGGGATTCGCGGAAGTGGTAATTTTAAAATGGTTTTTCAAGGAATCAAGAAAATATGCAGTTTAATTAAGTGAGTAATGATTTTAGCTAACTAATAATGTGCTGATTTTTTTTAATGCTATTTTATGCGGAAAAATTCAGGATGTTCTTGGCGCCAAAAGCGGGATTCCCAGAGGTTCTTTAGATAGACCACTGGCGATATCAAAGGTGACTCGTCCGCGCAAAAAAGTTTTTTGCACTACACCTGACAATTTTTGACCATCATAAGCGGTTAGCTTGTTCTTGAAATAAACATTAGAGTTCAAAATTTGTTGTTTGGCCTCAGGATCAAAAACTACAAAGTCGGCATCGTAACCAACACGAAGGTATCCCTTGCAATGTTTCAGGCCAACTTGCTCAGCTGTATTTTCACAGCACCATTTAACGACTTCCAGGAGACTCACTGGCGGCTTCATCGAAGCGCCAGCTGTATTAAGCAGAGGAAGACCCAATCCGACTGAAGAGATACCCCCCCATGCTTTAAAAAAATCACCTTTTTTCAAGTGTTTCAGCTCGGGAGTGCATGGAGAGTGGTCACTGACAACAGATGTAATAGAGCCGTCACGGAGGCCTTTCCAAAGAGCCAGACGGTTTTCTTCGTTGCGCACAGGTGGGCAACACTTGCAAAAGGTAGCACCTCTGCCAATATTTTCAGCAGAGAGAGTCAAATAATGAAAACAAGTTTCTGCAGTGATTGGCAAGCCTTCAGCATGCGCTTCACGCATTAGAGGTAGTGCTTCCATAGACGCCAGATGAACAATGTGGACGGAAGGGGCCTTGCCAGAATTCTCGCTTACTATATCCTTCAAACATTTTATAATGAGTGAAATGGCATCGTATTCGAACCTATCGGGCCTGGAAGCCAGAAACGAGCCGTATTGGCACGGATCAGGTTTGTTTTTCGAATTATGGGCTTCGACGTCCAACTCAGCATGAAATAACATCATAGCTTTACTCTCAGACAGCGCTTTCATCGCTTTCATGATATAAGCTTTGTCAATGGGTGGGAATTCCTGAACGCCAGAATCCATTAAAAAGCCCTTGAAACCACGTACACCTGCTTTGGCCAGAGGAATCAAGTCTTCCAAATTATCGGGGACTAACCCACCCCAGAAAGCTACATCGCACCACAATTGACCCTGTGCCGCTTTCAGTTTAGTGTTAAAGTTAGCCACGGTGGTCGTTGGAGGAATAGCATTCAGTGGCATGTCAACCACGGTAGTCACTCCGCCACTAGCAGCTGCTTGGGTACCCGTGGCAAATCCTTCCCATTCAGTTCGACCAGGTTCATTCAAATGAACATGCGAATCGACAAGGCCAGGCAGAATCACATGCGGGCTAACATCTTGGTAATTCTTCACATCAAATCTCTTAAGCTTTGAATCCTGTAAGGACGGCACCACCTCTTCATATATCTCGATGATCTTGCCGGAATCCGTAGAATACAGAATTGTAGCAGCTTTGATTTGGCCATTTATTATACAGTTCTCTGAACCAATAGCTTCAATTGGCATAGCAGAAGATTATTGTGTGACTTTCCGATAGTGTGATCCTTCAATGGTTCAGACGGAACAATCCGGCATTGTTTAATTTTTTTCACCAGACCTTTATTTCCTCTTCCATTTCTCCTCCAATCATGGACTACTTTGAGTCGTCGACTATCGCTCGCTTTTTGCCGAGAGAACGATCTAAGTGATTATTAAATTCGTAAGAAACATAAATATGCTTGTTTATATACTTCTATATAATTAGATATTACAATTGAGGCCAAGTATCATTACAAAAGTTTGCAGTATTATATTAACCTTGGAAGAATTCGAAATGCTTCAATTACCATTGAATTGCTGGAGGAAGTTTACCTCATCGTCGGTCAATTTTAGCCCTTGTATCCTGTCGGCACGCTTGATCAAAAATGTGTATACACTTTGCGCAAATGGCATGGTGTCAACGTTGGTTGAAAGACCCTTGATGATGTTCTTTAATGTGTCGTTGGAGATCGCCACTTGGTCTCCAACGAGATTAACAATATTCATAAAGCCCATATAAGCCGAGCTCTTTTCCTCTAACGAATCCAGATCATGAAGAGCATTACACCATTTGTTCCACATGGCGTCTGAGGCAAAAGATCCATTGGAAAAAACCTCAGGCAACGTTATCGCGATCCTGCCAATGGTAATTGCCAAATTTTCGAGCACTGCGGCATCGAGCTCTTGTCCCTGGACAAAAAGATCTAGTAACACACGAGACAAATCTATGATATATTCTCCCAAGTTCACTCTTTCACTGATGAGGCCAAGACACCAGATAGCATTTATCAGTGCAGGCACCCCATCCGGATCGTCGTTATGCATAATTTCATTGCCAATAAACTTCAAAAATTGTGACAAATTTGCTGCCAGGAGTTGAGGGTCAAAGAAATAGACAATGTCACCAAGTAGTGCAAAAGTACTTTGCCTCACTTCGTGCGCTGTGTCTTGCAGACATTGCAACATGACCTGTAGCAAAGTGTTGTCTCCTCCTGGGGGGAATAGAAGCGCTTGTGATTGCGTACCCAAACCTTGTACGAGACCGTCGATCATGTCGATTGAAGTTATAATAAAGTCTTTTTCAGGGACTACCATTCCCGGTCTTTGCTGGGAGCTGGCCTCCAATTCTACACAGTGGCACAGTATTCTGAAAGCTCTATTGTAAACATCTGGAGCCATGGGCATGAATTTCTCTCCTAAGGAAGTGGCCACATAGGAAAGGCACTCTAACAATGGCCACAGTTCTTTGTCATTATCTGGCATAGACGACCACTTGCTGATCAGATGAGGTAGCAATATATCCATTGCTTTCTCATCGAGTTCTACTTTCTCTGCGAATCTGCTTACCGCATCATAAAGTATGATCAAGTTCCTCTTTTTGTAAAATTGAAAGCATTTGTTGAAGCTGTTTAGCAACTCACTGTACAAAACGGTCTCCACCAATTCTGGATCGGAACTTTCTACAAAGACTGCCACGCTGCTGATGGCTGCCTCTTGTACATCTTTCTTTTTATCCATTAAACTGCCAATAATAGGTTCCAGTACAGGAATTAAGAATTCCGTATGATCTTTCAGAATCCACGGCGCAAATCGGCTCAGGCACCAGCATGTGATTTTTCTAACCGGTGCCCACAAATCCTTCAACTGGTCTACCAGGAAAGGTATCAATTGGGGAAGTTGATCATCAAAATACTTCATTCCACCCTCAGCCATGGCCCCAAGAGCCAAAACAGTAGCTTCCCTAATATACCACCTTTCAGAGGTCAAATGCTCTTTTAAAAAGGGAAAAGCCACATACATAACGTCTCGAGGAAGGATATTGGTCATAACATCAAGAGTAGATGCGGAACACTTTCTCAGGTTCCACTGAGTATCTACGTCGGAATCCCCATCTTCAGCATCCTCATCCTCATCACTCTCATCCACATCACCTCTTTGCTTCTTGACTATACGAGGTGCCATTGGCCTGATGTCTTCGTCCTTATCCTCCTCAGATGCATCGTCACCATTCGATGCCTCCAGCACCATTATTGATTCTTCGTTGTATACCATCTTGCTCAGCAACACGGGCACAATTTCACCTACAAATGGCTGCACAATATGTTCTGGAATGTTGCGATCTGTGCAAAAAGAATGTATGAATTCACAGGCTTCGATGGCAACCTTTTCCTCCGTAACGGTGTTGATTAGATGTAGCATAAAGTGGATGAGTCCAGTCAAATTATCCACAAGCTTATCTGGTCTAAACTCTAAGAGGTTAGCGAATGCTTTACAAACCTCTACTCTCACGTCTTCATTCTCATCGTTTTGTGCCAATTGAAATAAATTGTTCAAAAATTCATCAATTCTCACAACAAAACTCTGTGGCTGCAAGGGAATAGCGAAGTTAAGACATTTTATCGCCTCAGCTCTGTTCGTTGCCGTCGTGGACGCATCAGCCATGATCTTCAAAAAACAAGTGACTAGGTTGTCAATGGGTTTGATATGATCACTCCATTCTAACTGGAAAAATTGAGCACTGTCTTCCATGATCTTGGACAAAGTTTTCAAGCTAGGTTCGCTGCCTTTTGATGCCAATTCCAATAAATTGGAAACCATTTGCATCCCCATCGGGTCATCTCTATGCTGTCTGTAATAAGTGGAGAAAAGGGTCGTTATGACAATACCTGTCACATTTGTCACTAGAGAGTTGCTTGAATTATATAGCCCATGGATAATATTGGATTTCACATATTCAATACCGTGGACTCCTTTGGTTAAATGATCGCTGTCTATCATGGTATTCTTGAGAAGTAGACCGGCTGAGGCTCTATTGTTCTGCAAATCTTGGGGAGAAAAATGTGACTTTAAGGCATCACTAGATTCGCCCTCAATTAGAATGTAGCAAAGGTAGTTTAGAAACTCCGGTTGTATTTTGAAACTTTCCAAGGCGTCCATGGCTGCTCGACGTTCCTCCTGGTCGAGAGCCATTGAGCTCTTCAACAGAACCGCCAGTTGCAGCAGCGAGTCCAGATCAGGTGCCCACATGGTGACTTAACCAGGTCGATTTGTTCTTTTAGCTTTCTCAACATGTTCACATTATTGGAATTCGAGCCATCGGACCTTCGAATTTTTTTTCTCTTAAGGCAGAGGTACTCAAATACGAATCATCATTACTATTCAATGCTAAAAAAATACATGTCTACATGTCAAGTTAAAAGAAAATGCAAGGATCACTTATCTGCTTGATCGATTTCCTTAAGTAGGTCATCCATCCTGTTAAAGATGGGGTTATAGAGCTGATCGATGAGTGGATGGTGTTTACCGGTAGTCGCGCTAACGTAGCTTGCAGAGCGGAAGAGTTGCCTTGAGGCGGAAGAAGTGCTGTTGACGCTGGTGGAGGACCCTACCTTTTCTGCATCCATAAAAATTTCTTCTGAAGAGGAAGAGGACGATCCTAATGTGTCTTTGTTATGCCGCGATTGTATGCTTTTTGGCTGGTGCTCTTGATCGCCTTGCAGGGTCGCGGCACTTTCTTCGCCCTTGCCGACGATCTTGGTTAAATCTTGAATGGCCCTTGAGGGTGGTATGGCACGAGGACTGTGATGATCCGTAATATACTGCTGTGGGGAATCGCTAGTCCATTCTGATGACGATGGCGAGAACTCGCCAATTGTCGAGATAGAGTAGTCCGAGTTAGAAGTTTCCATTTGAGACGTTTTGCGACTGAATGGAAGAACTGGTGCCTCGAAAATCTTATGCAATCCCTCCTGGCTCTCCCCGGAAGGATCATCCCGTTGAGCACCTTCGTGTGTTTCTATAAATGAGTTTCTGTTTTCGTTTATCTCTTTAACGATCTCTTCATCCGACGCACTTTTCCGTTCGTGATGAAGTGAAGACTGTTGCGGCTGCTGTGGTTCTTGCTGCTGCTGAGGTGGCGACTGTCGCCTTTTTTCCACGTTCAAAGGAACCATTGAGGCCGTGTTGAAAGAAGCATCGCTCGTAACTTCGCTCATTTCGTCGTCCTCCATGGTTTTGCTCGTCTTCAACGTCGATTCGGAAAACTCATCATATTGGGTCGGTTCATTGTCGTCGTCGCTCTTGTCCCCCTCATCTTCAATATAACGGTCAGCGTAGCTAACAACGTCGTTGAAACTGACGGACTTGTTTCCCTTGCCATACTCTTTCAGAACCATACGTGAACCCTTGGAGGAAATCTCCTCTTCCCCCTGCAAGGTTTTCCCCTCCTCTTCTTCATCGTTACTTTGGCCTTGCCGTTGTTCTTCAATTTTTTCAGGGCTACTCTCCAGAGCCTCTCCCCCTTTCCTTGGCGACATGTTTTCATTCTTCCAGCAATTTAACCTTGCCAAACGCTCTGGATATGTTTCTAGGATCTCTGCAGGGGCAAACCCAATCTTATTGTCACCGTGCCGCCTTACAAGCCACCAATAAGCATCTTGATCATTTAAAAGAGTACATGGCTCATCTTGTTTCAATTGACAGTGCGACGGATCCGGCCCGACAAACGAATAAAGAGCATATAATTTGTCTGGATCCAGCTCCTGTGGAGGTGGCAGGGGCTGCAACTCTTCCTCATCCTCATCAAAAATCCCTTCATAAGTTTGTTGTTGCTGGTCTTCGTCCTCATCTTCCAAATGCAAATCGTCCTCATCTTCGGATGGAGTCATCATTAACCCATCGTACAAGGAGCCCGAGCCAGAACGAGAACCCTCATTACTGAATATCTTTCTATCCCCTGAAAGTCCCGTATCCATATCCTGCAACCTTTTCTCCAGACTTTCTTCAAATTCCGAATCCGAATAATCGTAATCCTGATCCCTTTGTTCCTCTTGCTCGGGCAAAATTGCATAGTTTGCAGGCGCGTTTGCCCCGGTTCTCTTGACAGGTGACTCACCAGTCATTACCACGCTCCCGCTATTACTCTCCCCCTCGTGTTCTGTGGCATAATTGGGTTTCATTTTGACCAAATCTGCATAGTTTTCTGTCAGCGATGGGTCGCTTAGGAGATCTCTTCGATCTGGACCCTCTAACGAAATTTTCCCACCAAACTCTGCTGGCAACAATGATGGAGAGACGGACCCATTGAACGCGTTCACTGAAGGTCCTTGGTTCATCGGTAATAGGGTAGGAATGCTATTAGAATCAAAACACGCTTTCACTCAACTGTTTGTTTTTTTTTTTTTTTTTTGATTTTTTAATTTTGATTTTATTTGTATAAGGTAACGAAGAAAAAAAACAAAAAGAGAGAAGCGTTAGGTCGGCTTGATTCACGTATCGCTGTCTACTCTTGCTGTGAAATATGTGGCTTGTTTTGGGTTTGTATTTAAACTAGGTTAAATCAATATCTATAATAATACAGCGTTTGATCACTGTTATCCGGCTTCACGACTTTTTTTTTCTTCGCATATAGGATCGCTTACCCGAGAGACGAGAAATTTTAGCCGGGTAGCAGGGTAGAGAATGTTGTCATTGAAAGACTTCAGGCGTGAACGAAATGAAGAATTTAGACGAATGCAGCATCCAAAATACAAATCCTTACTTTACAAGTGCCAATTCAGCGGTTTGGGTTGTACATTTGCAACCGTGAAAAGGTGATGTGAAGTTACGCATTTCTTTTTTTATAGCTGTTCTTTCGTATTTGAAGCCGAAGCAAATAAGAAGACTAAAAAAAACTCAGACAGTCAGATAATCAATCATTCAAGAGATATTCTGAGGCCTGTTGTAACATATACGCTCTTACATTCCCGCGTAATGGCAGCCACCCGGTAAGTGGTGATCACTTTTTCGCTGCATCTTCTTGACGTATCAGTCTTCATTTTCGCGAAAATGAAACCGATTTCTTCATCGTCAGTGTTTCGTTTCTCATTTGTTTCTATCGCTACACGAATTTTTTTTCTAAAACTTCTTCCTGCAACAAAAAAGCCCTAACTAGATAATAAACGCCCTAATATACACCCTAAGGGCTTAGCTCCAGGGGAGTCATCTGACTCTTCTTCGCTCTCATTTTTTTTTTGACTCCGATCAATTGATGAGATGAGATGAGATACCGAAATTTTAAAGGTAAATGACACTCATTATATTAATTCTGCTCATCTACTACAAAAAGCTTACGAGCATAAATTGCAAAGTCAGCTTTTCACTATTCTGTCTCACATCTAACTTCCTGTGCAACAAACAAGATGGGAATCACAATAGCCAAAACTGAATTAGATGGTATTCTTCCGCTGGTTGCTAGAGGCAAAGTGAGGGACATCTACGAAGTGGATCCTCAGACACTTTTATTCGTCGCGACGGACCGTATTTCTGCCTACGATGTCATCATGGAGAATACGATTCCTGATAAGGGGGTTCTTTTGACGAGACTTTCCGAGTTCTGGTTCCAGTTTTTGTCGAAAGACGTACGTAACCATTTGGTTCCCATTCCCGAAGGCAAAACAATTTTTGATTTTCTCCCAGCTCAATTGAGCCAGGATAAATATAGAGAGCAGCTGGAGGGCCGTTCTCTGCTTGTGCACAAATTCAAGCTGATCCCGCTTGAGGTCATTGTGCGTGGGTACATCACCGGCTCTGCCTGGAAGGAATACACAAAGAACGGCACGGTGCATTCTTTGCCTCAGCCAAAAGGCCTGAAGGAGTCTGAAGAGTTTCCCGAACCTATATTCACACCTTCAACCAAGGCCGAACAGGGCGCGCATGACGAGAATATCTCGCCCGAGCAGGCCGCTGACCTGGTGGGTAAGGAGGTCGCAGACAAAGTTGCTAAATTGGCGGTCAGACTCTACGTAAAATGCAAGGAGTATGCAAAGTCCAAAGGGATCATTATCGCTGACACCAAATTTGAATTTGGGATCGACGAAAAGACAAATGAAATCATCTTGGTTGATGAAGTCCTGACGCCTGATTCTTCCAGGTTCTGGAACAGCGCACATTACCAGCTGGGCAAAGCTCAGGAATCCTATGATAAGCAGTTCTTGAGAAATTGGCTGACCTCGAATAAGTTGAATGGAGTGGCTGGCGTTAAAATGCCCCAGGACATCGTGGACCAGACCAGGGCAAAATACATAGAAGCATATGAGACTTTGACTGAAACAAAATACAACTAATGAACCACGAGATTTCTACCACTTTTATTCACCAACTTTTTCCCATCTGTTTTCTTTTTTTTTTTTTTTTTTTTTTTTTAGATTACGTATGCCAATATATATACGTTTCATTCATCGATATCTGGTTCGCCAATGGTAGGCAGGTTTGGGAACTTTCCTATCATAATACCCATAAATGGTATCTGGAACTTTCCCCACTTTCTTGCCGCTTACTACTTCACGCGCCCTCTCTTCTACTGCTTGCACAAATTTTTCCCGCAGTTGGGCGGTCTCCCTTTCGTAATCAGTAGCTTGTTTTTCTAATATTTTTTCGATATTGACTAATTCCTTCTCGTAGTCTAGTAAATTTCTCTCAAACCTTTCCAATTGCAAAGATTTCCTTGCCGTGCGAATTTGGATATCCTGTAGAAGCTCAAATGTTGAAGGACGTGTCTTTAAATTTACATCCACCATCGAATGAATGATGGCATTCAAACCATTGGAATAGTACTCTGGAACTCTCTCGAATTTACCGGATTTTATTTTATTTTGTAATTCTAAATAGTTTTTGGCTTGAAATGGTGGATGCAGCGAACACATCTCAAAAACAACACATCCAAGGGACCATATGTCACTTAAAGGTGAATAAGGCTGATCCATTAGCACTTCAGGAGACATGTAATATGGAGTTCCCACGTATGTGGTGGCAAACTGAATGCTGTTGCCGAGGGATTTGGCTAGACCAAAGTCGCCAAGCTTCACCACTACTTGACTGTAATCTACATTGCTTTCCATCCTATCCACCCTGGCAGAGGTATCTTCGTTACTTAAAAAAATGTTGCCAGGCTTCAAATCTCTATGAATCACGATATTCTTTCCTTTCACCGGCGATTTCATCCTGTCGTATATGGTCGCAAGCGGAGCCAATTCATCACCGTAGTGACATTTGTATAGCGCCGTGAGTATTTGTGCTAATATACCCCAAACCATTTTTTCGGGAATGTATTTGTGTTCCTGTTTATAGTGCTTGATCATTTGGCTCAAATCACCACTAGAGCAGTACTCCATGTAAAGATATAAAACCTCTTTCTGCTCCTCGAAATCCCAAGAGCAAAATTCCACTATGTTCTCATGTTTCAAGTGTGACAGGATGGTACATTCTGAGATCAATTGCTGCCTTTCTTTACTATTCATGTGGCCATATTTAATCTCCTTTCTCACCATGATACTTTTAGTCGGTACATGCAATACCTTACGCACTGCGCCAAACGATCCGCGGCCGATCTCTTCCAAGACATGATACTGTGATGACGACGGTGGGGAAGGTGTTCTTAGTTGTTTCGGTGATACATAATCACCAAGAAGATCTCGCCTGTTGTACATTTGGACTGACTTCTAAGTGTAGCCTCTGCAATAGCATCCTATGCAGTAAGAGAAGTCTTGATGTACATTCGACCAGAATTCTATTGCATATATTTCACCTCTTACTACTTTGAATCATGTTTACCCATTACTCAATAGAGTTAATTCATCGAATCATGTGACTTTCAAGCCTTCACGTTTCATTTTATTTGATCCATTACACCTCACCAAGATGGGAAGAGTGCGGGGCTTGTCCATTAGGAAGATACCTCCCCGCGTAATCCAGAAAGCGCCGATCTATCCTTTTCAAAGCCTGAAGTAAGCTGGCCCCTCGATCTTTCAAAATTAACTGAAGGCCCCGTGAAACCTGTTGGGGGGACAGTTGCAAAAGATTTAATATCGTTACACAACTGGTGGATCAAAATGGAATCACAGCCTACTTGACCTTCAGTCTGATGATCCCAGTTTTTGTCTAAGAAAGTTTTCATTTTATCCAATTTCAGAAACACCATTTTTTCAACATTCACCTCCCTCACTCTTTTCAAATTGAGGTACTCCAATGATCTGGCAAACACTAATTTGACGAACTTCAGAAGATCAATTTGTATCAGCAGACTATTACGGTATAATCGGAAAAAAGAAACCAACCTTTCGTTGAACTCTGGATGATCAATTAATTTGAACGATATAAAGTCCAAGGGAGTTAAAAAGCATATCTTGATGAACTTGGCGATAAAATTCCCAAATTCCAAGTTATCCTCTTTGATTTTGAAAAAGGGATCAACCAAATCTTGGTACCCGAGAAGCACCGATGGTGCTGACGGAGGCCTCGCAGTAAATTGAATGGACATGTGCTCCGCGTCCCTGACAAATTTGGCGGGATCATGCAGAGCAAATTGTAAAGAGTTCAACAAAATTTCCAGTCCACCAACAATAAATTCTTCACGGGCATGGATGAACTGCACGCCTAGGTCCACCAGCACAGGATAAAATTTTGTCATCTCTGTGGAAATCTCCATGACGATGGATAAGGGCACATAAAGCAATTGCGTCGTATTTTCACGATTGCTTAAAAGCCTCAGGATCAAATTGATAAACTTGTCGCTCTCAAGAAGCTGATTCAAAAGTCTTCTATGCAAATGAGTAGCTTGATATATGACGTTCATATAGTATCTCCAAATATAGGCATTATTCATGTTATAGAACGCTGGGTCCTTAAGAAACTCTAACATCCAGGGAATAAAAGAGTCAGGAAGATCTACAGCAGAGCTGAACATGGCTGATCTTGTAGGTGAAGGTGAAGTTATCAACTCCGCTGTGTTATTATTGTGCGACTGAATGAGAATTGACGCTAATGCTTTGAAAATGATATGCAGAGGTTGATCCGCAGTAGGAGTCAACTCTAAAACATAACTGAGAAATAGAGGCGAGAACCAGTGGGAAGCCTCATGATAGGACGATAATTTGAGCACGATGGACTGTGCGGACTTATTGGAAAGATTTGCGATTAAGTTGGGCATTTTCAGATGTTTAGAGCACCAGTGGCACCAAAACTGAGGCGAATCCAATATGTCTAAAAACTTGTAAGTCAATTCTAGAATGATTGAGTCTTTAAGAATGTGTGTTCTGTATAGGATACCACATTGAATTAAGATTTTGTATGAGTCCTTGATGAAGAACTGCTCAATGATGCTATTGTATTCGAGAATAGCTGGAACACCACCCATCACAATAAACTTTTTCTTCAAGTTACCAAAATTGCATCTTTTATCGTACTCGAAAATTGAGATGACCAAGTTTTCATTGGAGCTTTCACGAAGTAGCTGTATCACCGACTGGACGATGTCTTCACTATCGGCATTGCCAAATAGCAACATTAATTCTTCATCGCTCAACTGTGCGGTTTGTGCCAATCTGCTCAACAACAGATTTGCCTTCCCTTGATCGGCCCCAGATTTACGGACAGGTTCAATTGGAGCGCTGCTTAAAGGATCCCTATGGCTTTTATTTGCGGCAGTGCTCGGGCCCGAGGTTACCAAAGATGACGAAGATGCGGAGGAGGCTGAACTGTAAGTAACCCGTGTCTTCGCCAAAGAAGGAAAACATGATGTGGATACAGATGAATGCTGAAACGAGGGCCTAATTAGTTTAGTCTCTTGCAAAGCGTCGCCAAAATCGTGGTCCCACTGGAAATCCAACTCGTTATTGCTCTCCTTGTACAATTCCAGCTTGTTGGCAGGAGAGTCACCGGAAATCCATCTGTGTCTCAGGAGTTGTGCGGCTGTAGGTCGTTGATACATGTTCTTTTGGAAGCATGTCACCAAAAAATCTTGAGCTTCTTTCGACAAAAAACTTGGAGCGATGAAGGCATCGTTCTCAATGGCATAGTAGATGTTTATGTCTACCAGGTTGTGGAACGGGGGATTGCCAGTCAGCACTTCCAACACGGTGGCCCCCAAAGACCAGATGTCGCTCAACGTGGATGCCCCTCTGTTCCCTATAATCTCTGGAGCCATCCAGTTCAGGGAACCAGCAACGGTCATCGCCATGGTCATGGTAGTAACTTTGGTAGAAACACCAAAATCCGCCAATTTGACCACGTTGTTAGAGTCTAACAGAATATTCGCAGCCTTAATATCTCTATGTATGACACCTTGCTCGTGCAAATAGTTGAGCCCATTCAACGTCTGCTTCACATAGACCTTAGCCTTTGCCTCCGGTAGACCATTCCCTCTTGATATAAAATTTTTCAATGACCCATGCGAACAATATTCCAAAATAATGTAAAGATTATGCGACTTTTGAATGAATCCGTGGTACTTCACAATGTTGATATGGTTTAAATTCTTGAGCAGGTCTATCTCAGACATGATATCAGCGAGCTCATCATCGTTATCGTAATTCACCTCCTTGATCGCCACCATCTTTTGTGTCTTGCGATTCATAGCCTTGTACACTATACCATAAGATCCCTTACCAATCACCTGCTTTAACTGATACTGTATCTGACTTCGCTTCTGGGCCTCCTGCCTCAGAGAGCGCTCTGACTGAGTCACCGCTTGCTGCTGTTGCGCTGGTGTTAGATTGATCCTCTCAGTCATCTGGGCCTTGTAGCTTCTGACAGATTTCCGTCCTCAAGGGTAGTAAACGGGTATCAAAATATCCTCAAATCTTTATGAGTATCTAGATAACCACTATAATATGTATCTTCAAAAGCCCTTGACCTGAACGCCGAATTTAGCCGCCGAAACACTTTTCAAAAGTATAAAAAGAGAGGAATCGATCTTGTATGTCTTTTTTTTCTTGATTTGAAATCTCCTATTGGAACCACAAGCAGATCTGATCATCTTCCCCATATGTTTACCTCTTCCGTCAAAGGTAATGAAGTGGCTCTACCCAAGGCTTGTCGTCCAGAACGAGAACAGCAGTGGTACCCGGTTTAAAGGAGAACCGTAATTTCAGAAGCTATCACGTGCATATGGGAATTTCGTTACCCGGAATATAAAGCAAGAGATGGCAATCTTCCGCACGTAATTTCATTTCCCCACAGTCGAAAGGCACATGGCATTTCGGAGTATGCAGTTTTATTCAAATGCTCCCGTTTTTTTTTTTTTTCTTTTTCCCCACATTAAAGGGCGGGGCTTAAATTGCTACGATATATTGATTAGAGAGGAATGACTGCTGACCTCTTCCCCCTGTAATACTCACGAGCTCGTGTCATCCATGGCTGGACGGATGGGTATTTTTCTAATTTAATTATCATCATGGGGTGACGCTATCTATAAAACAAGTGTTTTTCGAAGAAACGATGCAGAGTATCATTCCAATGGCTGGGAAAAAGGGAAGAGCTTTACTGCCGCAATGACTACCTTAAGACGCTTGCCCATACCACCGTTGAGGGACACTCTGGACAGATATCTGTCTCGGGTGGAGCCTCTTCAGGATGACAGACAGAATCAAAAAACGAGGAAATGCATTTTGTCGACAGAAAATTTGCAAAGAATGCAAACCTTACACGAGCATTTAGTGGAATCTGACAAAAGACTAGCCAAGGAGAATCCGCACTCCTCCTACATTGAACAATTCTGGTACGATGCGTATTTGCTTTACGATGCGTCGGTAGTGTTAAATGTGAACCCATATTTTCTCTTACAAGACGATCGCACAATCAAGAACACGGTTGGGTGTTACGGAAAGTACACATGCCAAGTCAGAAGAACTGCAAAGTTGGTGTTTTCAATTCTCAAATTTGTTCGGGAAATCAGGCACGATACACTCAAACCCGATGTTGTGCGCGGCAAAGTGCCGCTCTCGATGGATCAGTACGCCAGGTTATTCGGCTGTAGTAGGATCCCCCCTGCTCCCGGAAAAGATTCCTGCCACTTACAGGTTGATCCAACCTCTCACCATGTGATTGTTATGTACAAATCGCAGTTTTACTGGTTTGACGTTTTGGATGTGGACAACATGCCAATCTTCTCTACACCGGAGCAGATCGAATGGAATCTATATTCAATTATCATGGATGCGGAGCAGAGCGAGGAATCAGCCGGACCACCGTTTGGTGTCTTCACAACGGAAAGCCGCCGAGTTTGGTCCAATGTGAGAGAATACATCTTTCATGATGCTGATTCCACAAATTGGAAGAATCTTAAAATCATCGATAGCGCATTGTTTGTTGTGTGTCTCGACGATGTGTCCTTTACGCAAGACAACGAGCTCGTGAAGTCGATGTTATGCGGTACTTCTCAAATTGTGCTGGATCCCACAAACCTTGCTAGACCCGTCGATGCACAGCGCGGAACCTGTCTCAATCGCTGGTACGATAAATTGCAGCTTATAGTGACACAAAACGGTAAAGCTGGCATCAATTTTGAGCATACGGGCGTGGATGGGCACACCGTATTGCGGTTGGCTGCTGATATCTACACTGATTCAATTCTAGGTTTCGCGAAAGGTGTAACAAAAAACGTGCCAGATGTGTTCACCGAGGCAGCGGAAGTTTCGTCGCATGGTGGGAATTTGAATTTAATCACCATTCCCAGAAAACTAGAGTGGAAGGTGGACTCCTTCCTCTTATCTTCATTACATTTTGCGGAGACACGAATCTCAGACAGTGTCTCACAGCACGACTTCGTCACGCTGGATTTCACTGAGTATGGTGCAAACCATATTAAGGCAGCATTTCAGTGTTCGCCTGATGCATTTGTTCAGCAAATGTATCAATTGGCATACTATGCGCTATATGGTAAATTTGAAACAACTTACGAACCATCCATGACAAAGGCTTTTCAAAATGGCCGAACAGAGGCCATCAGAAGCGTCACGCACGAGTCGAAGAAATTTGTGAAGTCCATGTTCGACCGCTACGCATTTGATGAGCACCGCATGAGGTTTCTACGTGAAGCCTGCGACAAGCATGTCAGCATCATCAAAGAATGCTCTATGGGAATGGGCCAAGACCGTCATTTATATGCTCTATATTGCATTTGGAAAGAATCTTTCAAAGATACCATGCCATTACCCCCCATCTTCGGCGATAAGTCATGGTCTTTGCTGAACACAAACGTGCTAAGCACTTCTAACTGCGGCAACCCATGTTTGAAAAGCTTTGGATTTGGGCCCGTGACTGCCAATGGATTTGGAATTGGTTACATCATTCGTGATAATTCCATCACCTTTGCAGTCTCGTCGAGACATCGCCAGACGCAGAGATTCGTCTCTCTCATCGAGCATTCATTACTGGAGATCGATCACGTCTTCTCCAGAAAATCTAAAGCCGAACCTATAGTACGCGCGTTGCAACAAGACAAGGCCACAGAGCAACAACAGCGTAGCGACAATCTATCGTATCTGCTCGCTGGATACGATTACTTCGATGTAAGTGTGTCTGGATGAGTTTGAAAAATAAAATTTAGTTTACTTTTCTCCCTTTTCTGCAATTGTTAAACGAGTGTGTTTACATCATCCTGCAGGTGTTGAAAATTACGACTTTAATTGTCGTTCAGGATACGCATGCTCTTGGCATTTTTCGTAGCGTAGGAAGATCTTGTTATTTTTTTCTGTTATAAGTCGATTTATTTGTCAAATTGATTTTCGCAGTTACCCGCCTTCATGCACTAGCAAAAGTCCTGCTGTTCAGGGGAAAGGCAAGAAGAGAGAGAAAAAAATATGATTTAGTTAACTAAACCAATATTTAGGATTGTATTTTCTAGATAAAATTTGAGAACAAGACCTGCGAGAACAACAGCTGCTGCGTTAACTCGAACATTTTTTTGAACGAATTTAGTTCCGCTACATTGACGCTCCTTTTTGCCCGGCAGAGAGCTGTTTATTTGACGCCATTCCAATGGACAGAGACAGCGTAGCAATAATAGCTCCTGGAGGCCGGTCCTACTCCAGCAGTAACCTGGATCCTCAAACGGGGAGTACGAGGACCCTAAGCACGAGCAATGCGAGTAGTGATCATGATGTGGCCGTGGCGAGTAAGCCACTCTTGAAGTTGAAATTATTAGATTCTCTACGTCAAGGCGACTTCAAACAATTGAATACACTGGTAAGAAACGAGTTTAAACCTGCGGACGATCCTAATGTAGAAGAGGTCAAAAACTTGATGCTGCATTACGCAGTGCAAGTAGCCCCAACTAGCCTCATCAAAGAGATCGTTCAAGAATGGTCAAACGTCTCTTCTACATCTAGGAAAAGCGCAGAAAATGCTGGTGTAACCATAGATATCAATTACAGGGATCAGAACGGTGATACACCTTTGCACCTGAGCGCATTTCAGTCTCGTGCCGATGTAGTTGAGTTCTTGATGGATCAACCTGGAATTAACGACTGCATACTTAACAATTCCCACTTGCAACCTATAGAAATGTGCCGGAACTTAAGCATTGCCCAAATGATGCAGACCAAGCGAGCTACCTACGTGGCAGAAATTGCTCAAGAGTTCAGAACAGCATTCAACAATAGAGATTTTGGCCATCTGGAAGCGATACTTTCGAATCCAAGGAATGCAGAACTTTTGGACATTAATGGAATGGATCCGGAGACAGGTGACACCGTTTTGCATGAATTTGTCAAGAAAAGAGACGTCATTATGTGCCGCTGGCTTCTTGAGCATGGTGCCGACCCATTTAACAGAGATCGACAGGGAAGATTACCGATCGATTTGGTCGGCAGAGTAAGTGAGAACGATAGTGCTACAAACACCAGAGTTGCAATCGATATTGAACTAAAAAAACTTCTGGGAAAAGCTGCCAAGGAGCAAAGCGTGATCGACGTTACGAATAACCTGCATGAAGCCCCCACACACAAGGGCTATTTGAAAAAATGGACGAATTTTGCTCAAGGTTACAAGCTTCGCTGGTTTATATTAAGCAGTGATGGGAAGCTTTCCTACTATAAGGATCAAGCAGACACCAAAAATGCTTGTAGAGGCTCTTTGAATATGTCTACCTGCTATCTGCATTTGGACTCATCAGAGAAATTGAAATTTGAGATTATTGGTGGGAGTAACGGTGCTATCAGATGGCACTTGAAGGCCAATCACCCTATTGAGACAAATAGGTGGGTGTGGGCTATTCAGGGCGCCATCAGGTTTGCCAAAGATAAAGAGTTGATGATGAAGTCAGGCACTGTGCCTCCCTCTTTGGCCATGAGCAGGGGCCTGAATACTGGTGGTAAACACGAATCTCCATTGTATTCTTCACAGTTGCAGCACAACCAGGGTAATAGAAGAGCTGGCAATCATCTGGGCGAGGAATTAGGTGTGTCAGAAGCTTCTCATCCACAGGGCAGAGTGGCTTCCGTAGGCAATCGTAACAGAATGAGTGCTACATCCCTTGGTTCAAGCGAGTTGAGGCTAAATGACAATTTAACGGAATCGGGTAAACTTTACGTCAACAGAATGGTAGGTAACCGCATTGATTCTGGCTCCCATGATTTGCCCTCCCACTCCAACTCAAGCGCCTCCCGTCGTCATTCTGGACCCAAATCCGGTTCTAGTAGTGTAGCTGGTGGAAATGCTGGTCAAGATGGTAGCAATCACACCAGTAACTACCCACACCACCCGGTTACAAGCCAAATCGATGCACACCAAGAAGAGACCTCCCCTCATGGCGTCAGCAGTGCTCAAGCCAAGATGGCTGCCCCAGTAGAGGTACCAACGGATACTCATCCAGCTGCCAGTCATCCCTTAGCCGCTGAAACGAGACCACCAATCGTAGATACTGCTCAAGGCTCTGCTGAAGAGGCTTCTCCCTCGAACGATGATGATTTGGGAAACACTTCCGATGATGCGGACAACCAAGATCAGAATTCGAATTTTGATGTAGATGATCAAGACGTCAAAACCCAGTATGGGCCTTATTCTCAGAGGTTGTTAATGATTCAAAGATCAATTTCCATGGAATTGAGCTCTCTCAATGAGCTGTTAGATTCAGGTCACCCAAATGTAGAGGTTTGGGACACGCTTAAGAAATCTTTGCCCTCACTTTCAAACACCTTCGAGAAGCTGTACTTCTTGACCTCAGAAAGAGACAAGAAATTGGGTGGTATGCTGACGAAGCAAAGGGAAGTCAATAACGTCTGGATTCAATCAGTAAAGGATCTGGAACTAGAATTAATCGAAAAGAGCAATCGTTTGGCCTCTTTGGATAAGGAAAGAAGGGGACTAAAGAGACTATTGCACAAGAAATTAGCCGAAGCTGGTTCATCTCCAGATGGGTCTCAGTTTAATTCTATTCAACCCCATCAGGTTGAAGATTCGAATGCCACGTTAGAAGGTATAGCGAAATTTATTGAAGCGACTAAGGAAGAAGACGAGGATTCGGATGCTGATATTTTCTTTGATGCCGAAGACTTGGTAGATTCCTCGAGTGAAAGTGAGAGCGTAAGAGAAGACGACATTCAAGCTAGCGAGCGACAAACTCAAGACCCTAGCCCTTCCCATACTTCGAGCACTGACAATGGCGTTGATCAGAAGAACGCACACACGGTACAAGCGCCAGGCGAAGTCGAAAATAATCCTGAGAATTCTTATGCCCCCAGACCAGACGCAACTGAGAAGAAGTTCTCAACGAACGAACCACCCCCAAGGGCCCCCCCAGGTGTACCTACCTCTTTCAACTCAACCGAAGGTCAATCAAAGGGCAAAAATTCTATTCATGAACCACCTTCAAACTCCCCTCCACCTGTTCCAAAGGATTCGAATCCTTTTACTCAAAAGATGCCTAATCAGCAAAGTTTTCAGCAAGGAAGAACGGAAAACCAGCGCTCTTCTTCTGAGCAGTCTGCCGGAATTTCTTCTGCTAGTCATCACCACAATCCTTTCAGAGAAAGGGATGTACAGCGAGGCGACAACGATTCTAGCGACGATCACCCTGGTCAACATCACTCCAATGAACACCACTCCAATGAACCCCACCCCAGTGAACAGCATTCGAGTGGCTACCATCCCGATCACCACCAAAACCACTCCAATCAACATCATCGTGCCTCTGGCGACCAGGCCTCAAAAGAAGAGATCTCTCAATCCTCCCGTCCCTCCGAGAATGGTTATGCTTCTAACACAGGAGAGACAAGCTATGGTGATACTGCGAAGGAGGACAAGGTTTCGAAAGACCAACCTTCTGAACTTGGCCATGAGAATCGTGGTTCTCGAGAACCGCAACCGGAACACGCTAAACAGCCTTCAGGTAGCTCTGCTAATGCGAGCGGTGCTGCCGGTAGTCCTGTTGCTGGTAATGATGCAAAGATTGGCAAAGAGAGTGACGAAAAGCCTCATAATAACGACAAATCTACCAACGGTCCAACGAACGATAAAAATGGCAAAGCTGATCAAGAACCTCTCCAAATAGAGGGCACCACGGAACCCCAAAAGCAGAAATCTGCGGTTATTTTGAAGGAAGGTTCTTTCTTAGGCTATGAAGATGGATTAAGGAAAAGGTTGAAGTTAGATGAAGATGATCGCCCAGCAATTAGTTTATGGTCCGTTTTAAAGTCCATGGTAGGTAAGGATATGACACGGATGACATTGCCTGTTACTTTTAACGAACCAACATCTCTGCTGCAGAGAGTTGCTGAGGACTTAGAGTATACCGATTTGCTGGATACGGCTGCTACGTTTGACGACTCAACCTTAAGACTTTTGTACGTTTCCGTCTTCACTGCTTCCTCCTATGCATCCACTATCAAAAGAGTGGCCAAACCGTTCAATCCCTTATTAGGCGAGACTTTTGAATACTGCAGACCAGACAAAGGTTACAGGTTTTTCACTGAACAAGTCTCTCATCATCCCGTGGTTTCTGCAACTTGGACTGAATCTGCAAAGTGGGACTTTTGGGGCGAATCCAACGTAGATACAAAGTTTAATGGGCGATCTTTTGGTATCAAGCATTTAGGTTTGTGGCACATTAAGATGCGCCCAGACAACGAGCATTCTCCTGAAGAATTATATACTTGGAAGAAGCCAGACAATACTGTGATTGGTATCCTAGTCGGTAATCCTCAAGTTGACAATCACGGTGAAGTGGAAGTCCGCAATCATACTACTGGTGATCGCTGTCTAATCAATTTCAAGGCTCGTGGTTGGAGATCACAAGGTGCTTACGAAGTTACAGGTGAGGTGTTCAATAAAAAAAATGAAAAGAAATGGGTTCTTGGTGGTCACTGGAACGAGGCCATTTATGCCAAAATGCATACCTCTAAGAATAAAGTTGACATCATGAAATCTCAGGACACTTCCCCCACAGGTCCAAAGCTTGATGGCTCGAAATTTCTAGTTTGGAAGGCTGCCCCAAGACCAGATGCACCTTTCCATTTGACCCCCTTTGCAATCACTCTCAATGCGCCTCAGCCAAGCCTCCTGCCGTGGTTGGCACCTACTGATACGCGTCTGAGACCTGATCAAAGAGATATGGAGGAAGGACTTTATAATGAGGCCGGAGATGAGAAGCATAGGCTAGAGGAAAAACAGAGAGCTGTGCGGAGGAAAAGACTTGAAAATAATGAGACGTATAAACCATTATGGTTTCATAAGCAAGTCCATCCAGTTACTAAGGCTGAATATTGGCAGTTTAATGGTGAATATTGGAAGTTGAGAAAAGATCATAAACTCAAGGATGTTTCTCCGGATATTTTCTGAATTGATATGGGGCTTTCTTCCCTCTTCAGTTGGTCCTTCATTAATCTGTGCATAATTAGTAATCTGTCCTCGATCTACAGAAGTATTCGAGTTAGATAAATTTGAATTGGTGAATAACCTTAGTTGTTACATTTTT